>JAJLSF010000031.1:0-43524 GCA_030567395.1 Citeromyces hawaiiensis
GAAGAACTTGGTGGTACTGGAACTGAAGATGATTCAGATGGCACTGGCTTCGAAGAACTTGGTGGTACTGGAACTGAAGATGATTCAGATGGCACTGGCTTCGAAGAACTTGGTGGTACTGGAACCGAAGATGATTCAGATGGCACTGGCTTCGAAGAACTTGGTGTTACCGGCTTAGAAGAACTTGGTGGTAGTGGTACGGAAGAAGAAGAAGATGCGCATGGCGACCAACAGTAAGTACCACTCCAGCCTTCAGCAGCATTCTGGTTATCAGCACTGCAGCTGGTGAACGGATCAAACGATCCCAAGTCGTTCGAAAAGTCGAATTGCAGCATCCACTTTTTCATGCAAACGACATCCTTCTTGACATCGACATAAACTTTTCCTGACCAGTCAAAGTTGAGAGGGTTGGAAATCCCCACGTTGACCTCGTTTCCTGGCTGTCTGCGGACCAACACTTGTTGAGAGTAGCCAACACCGGCAACTTGAACAAGCTTGAGTTCCCATAGGTCTTCAAGTTGAGCCTGAGCATTTGGTAACTGAACGTTCATGGTAACGTCATAAACGTTTTCAGAAACACGAACAGATCTTGTGATAGCCATGTTGGTTTTCTGGTTTGTTGGGTGTTTGGCGTCAAAGTCCAAATCAGGACAAGAGTTGTAGAAGTTGAAACAATCCCCGGAAGAAGAGGGAACACTTGAAGATATAGTAGACGATGACATCGGCTTGGAGGAACTTGGTTGCACAGGCACGGAAGAACTTGGTGTCACAGACTCTTTCGAGCTTGGTGGCACAGGCACGGAGGAACTTGGTGTCACAGACTCTTTCGAGCTTGGTGGCACAGGCACGGAAGAACTTGGTGTCACAGTCTCTTTTGAACTCGGTGGCACGGAGGAACTAGAATAGGTAGAACTTGGTGACACTGGCACAAGAGAGGACGAAGAGGTTGAGGTCGAGGAGTGTGTTGTGGAAGATTGGGATGTGGATGAACTGGAGTGGCCACAATCGATCGGCCAGCAGTAAGTTCCACTCCAGCTGTCTGCATGATTCTGGTTGTCGCCCGAGCACCCAGTGTATGGATCAAAGGAACCCAGATAGTTTTGGAAATCAAATTGTAGCATGTATTTTTTCATACAGGCTTTTCCATTTTTCACATCAGCATAAACCCTCCCTGACCAGTCAAAGTTGGTTGGGTCAGAAACGCCTTGATTGACTTGATTTCCGGGTTGTTTGCGAACCAAAACTTGCTGAGAGTAACCAACACCAGAAACTTGCACAACCTTGAGCTCCCATAGGTCACTGAGAGTAGCTTTCGCATTGGGTAGTTGGATGTTCATGGTAACGTCGTAGATGTTGTCGGAAACATGTGCTGCCTTGGTGACAGCCATGTTTGTTTTCTGGTTGGAAGGGTGCTTAAAGTCAAAGTCCCAATCGGGGCACGAGTTGTAGATCTTGTCTCCCTGACATGTTCCGCCATTGGTTGCTGGCTTCGCTTCAGCCGTTGCAAGTAAAGCGCTGGCGAGCACTAATAAGCGAGTGAAGTGCGGGAGCATTGCTGACCTCACCAGGCTGATAAGAGCATTTTATACCAGTCATCGCAACTGAAACGAATACGAGATTTTCACTGGGTACTAAATATTCAGGGGGACTAAATCATTGCATATCGCGGAATGCATGTGCATGCATAAGCATTGCGTCTGGATATGCGAGTCAATTCCCGCGGCGAGCGAGCCACATCAATACCTCTATCAGCTTACAAACATAGCCAAGGCTGACTATTTATGCGCAGAGAGGTCATTGATTGAGCTGGCATTTTTTTGAACATTTGAAATTTCCGTTCCAATGATGACTGTCGCAATATGCGAGGTGCGCCTTGAAGAAGAAATCCTGCATGTGGCCAAAGATGGGGCGATAGGAAACGCATGTATCTGACCACAGGACCTTCCTTCCTTCCTCCGCAAGTTCCGAAACCGATCACAGCCGAGATATTCTTGAGGCGTGCCGGGGCTTTTAATGGAGAAATGTATTACTTTTTAGACTTATTTATCATCTTTTTTTTAACGTGCTTCTTCATCTTTGTTTTGCGTTTCTCCTTTGCGTTCTCTTTGGCTTCCTTCTTACGTTCCTTCTTTGCCTCTTTATCCTCGTGTTTTTTCCCCTGAAGAATTCTTGGTCTATCTTCCCACTCGTCATCTGATTCGGACTCTTCTTCGTCCGACGATGACTCTTCTTCTGTTTCTGATCCTTCTACAAGGTTCCCCAGATTACTTATTTTGCCCTCTTGAAACTTGTCAAAGTCTCTCTCCTCCAGATGATTTAAAGACCGCACCAGATGGGTCATTCTGAAAACCTCGTCCTCGGCCTCCTCTTCCTTGCTGTCTTCATCTTTCAACGGCAAGCTTGTCAGGACTTTTTCCTCGTTGTCAAAGTGCTCAACAATAAACTTGAAGATGAGCCGCTCCGGAATCACATTGATCTTCTTCTTGGAGGAAAAGAAATCGTTCATGTTCTTGATGTCCATTCTAAGGAAATCGAGACTCATAGGATGTTCTGGCTCGACACTCTGAGAGACATCAAAAATGTACAGCTCATCGTTGTGAACGATGGTATTGTATTCACTCAAATCGGCGTGGATCAATCGACACACATGAAACATCTTCCGCATGCATAAAAGAGCCTTGTAGTAAAACTTGATAATCTCATCCATAGAAGAGAAACTGTAATCACGCAATTTCGGGGACGGCCAACCATCTCCATTCGTTAAAAACTCCATCGCCAGTACATGTGACTTAAGATCTATCGGTTCAGGAGACGGAACTCCGTTGAGATGAAGTCTTTTAAGGTTACGAAATTCTTTTTCTGCCCATATCTTTATCATTTTACGTGGGTTATGTTGATTTCTGGAATTCCTGAATCGAAATTCCCCGTCTACATATCTTTCTCTGTCTTTAAAGACCAAAATTGAGGTTTTATAGATTTTTATGGCAAATTGTTTCCCTGTGTCTTCGTTGACACCATGATATACATTTGCTTCCTTTCCCGTACTGATACAGCCATTGATCTTGGTTATTAGGCCATTGTGGAAAAGTTTTACTAAAAACTTCATCGTTCTCGGGTCTAAAACGTTCTCCACCGTGGCCCTGTTGGCCTTGTCTTTTGTAATTTTAGGTTGCTTGAGGTTTTCTGTGTTGATTTTGTCAGCATATTTGGCCAAAATCTCCGATTTGTCCTTAAATTCTGTGTTAGTCTCTGAATCTGAGGACATGTTGTATTTTTTTTTTTTTTCGTTTTCAACTCAAAAAACTTCACTGTTATATATAGCCATATATATAGATTCTTGATATCAACTTATGCGTCTCTCACAGATTACACCGTCAAAGTTTATGGGATGTCTTCCGCTGTACATCGGGGTAGAGGTTGTTTTTGGGTTTGCGATTCTTAATAAGATGTCCGGTGCATACGGGATCTTGTCGCTCATAACGGGACATCCGATCAATATCGTCCAGTGGGTCTACTATCTTTTTTCGCTAGCTATTGTGCCTTTTTATATATTGGCCCTGCGGTCTATGTCCAATCCGCGTCCTGGGATGTTCTCTCTGGCCACCTGTCTCTATGCACTGGATACGTTCACGAGTGTTCTCTTTACGATATATTTCTCGTATTTTTGGTGGGTAAACGAAAGCTCAGATGGAACTCCGGTAGAGATTGTTGGGGATAACGATTCTTTTGGGGTCGCTAAACGGCTTGAGAAAGTGGATCTGACATCTCAAAGTGCATCTAATGCATACGAGATCTTTTTAACTGTAGTTTCCACAATTGGCGTAAATGTTCTTCGAATTTATTTTACTCTTGTGCTGGTGGGATTCACCATGCGACTGATCAAAGTTACCCGAAGTGGTGGGTTCCATGAGGTGGGCAGTGCGCAGGGGAAAGTTGAGGTCTGGAGGCACAGAATGGAAAATCGGGCTCTAAGATTTTTGAAGACTTTTGCATGAGGGAAAAAATAATAGATTTTTATCAAGGCGATGATAGTTTAGTAGAGATGCGTACCGCTTTTGGAAAGTGAGGGGGAGTAATTGTCTTCACTTGCATGCATTTCATGCAGGAACCGGACCTAATGCCAGGTCTCGTCCATTCATGCATGCACCTACATGAGTTGTAAAAAAAGCCGAACGCTTCCACAGCTCGACTGAGTTCCGCTTGCGCGATGTACCATACCCCTGCTGACAAGTTTTGCTGAAGCCTTTTTGATTTCACAAAACTGCGTACTCAGGTGCCCATCTTCAATTATGTAGATCCCCCTCCTGACATGGAAGATTGCCAGTACATAACATTTGAGCATGCAGCCCGTATTTAGCTTGAATAGGAAGCTGCGATACGAGAGATCGGCGAAAGGTTATCGTCTTAACTCTGCACGACACCACCAAATATGGCATCATGTGAAGATCGGCGAAAGGTTATCGTCTTAACTCTGCATGACACCACCAAATATGGCATCATGTGATCTGTTTCCGAAAAACGATCGATATCACTTCCTATGATGGCCGTGGCGGTCTTTTCTCATGCTTGATGACATATTCGAAAAAGTTATTTGATAAACCTCTGTTTAGGTCGGGCTTAACTACATTAGGGCTCGATAAAACCACCTCAGTGAAAGAAAGGGTTGCCAAGACTCAAGGGATTATATTGATTGTCTGCTATTCTTGATGTTGTGGCTAATTAGATTCATTTGATCGAATATAAGAAAGAGAGAAACGTTGAATACAGTATGGTTGACAAAGATGTCGAATTGGGACGAAAAGTGTGCAAGGAAAATGAGATATCATCTCGACGTCGTTGGTAGTGCGCAAGAAAAGGCTGCCTTAGTAGAGAGCTCTAAGGAATGAAGTTGAGTACTCTCAACAAGATTTAGTGCGATACAGTCAATCTGGCGTCAACGTTCGATCACAAAGCAAAAAAGTAAGATTTGCCAAATAATTCGTATTGTTTCACTGTAACACCACCTAACCAGCGCTAACTTACAACTTATTAGCTATGTTAAAATGATAGGATTTGAGCTGACAATAAGTGTCAATGCCACTTTGTCCGAGCTCACGACCAACACCACTCATTTTGACACCGCCAAATGGAGCGGTGAGGTCGCTATTCTCGCACGAGTTGACGAAAACCATACCCGCCTCCAATTCGTCACTCACCCTGTGAGCTCTTTCTAGATCCTTGGTGAAGCACATGGCAGCCAGTCCGTACATGGAGTCGTTAGCCTTTGCGAGTACTTCATCTTCTGTGGAGAATTTCGACACGGCAACCACAGGACCAAAGATCTCTTCCTTAACAATGGTCATATCCTCTGTGCAGTCTGCAAAAACCGTTGGCTGGATCCAGTAGCCCTTTTTGAATGGAATAGGTTCGTCTCCAAGCACCATTCTTGCTCCTTCCTTCTTACCGATCTCGATATAGTTGGACACACGGTCGAACTGCGCCTTGCTGACTACAGGACCTAAAGCTGAATCTTTGTCAAAGGGATGAGCCAATTGGTAGCATTCTTTGATGTGGGCGGTGAAAATTTCAAGAAACTCATCATACACCGACTCGTGAACGTAGATTCTCGAATTGGCGGTGCATATCTGACCCGAGTTGTAGATGACACCCATAGCGGACCACTTTGCCGCCTGATCGAGGTCTGCGTCTTGGAAAACCAAAAGCGGAGATTTACCGCCACATTCCAAAGTTACCGCCTTCATATTCTTTGCCGCGAGCCCTTGAATAATGGAACCAACTTTTGTAGATCCGGTAAAGGCCACTTTATCAATACCAGGATGAGAAGCCATATGTGCACCAGCCACGCTTCCCAATCCGGAAATAACGTTTACTACGCCCGCAGGAAACCCTGCATCATGTACCAGCTGCGCCACATACAAAAGCGAAAGCGGTGTAGTTTCTGCAGATTTTATAATAATACAATTACCAGCCGCCAAGGCTGGTGCGATCTTCCACCCGGCCATTCCAAGTGGGTAGTTCCAAGGAACAATTTGAGCGCATACTCCAATAGGGATTTTCTTGAAAAACCCCAATTTGTTAGACTCGGTGGGGATTATTGAGCCTGCAATCTTATCCGCCCATCCGGCACAGTATCTTAAATAGTCTACTGTGGCGTCGATATCGCCCTTGGCGTTGCTTTCCTTTGGCTTACCGGAATCCATAGCCTCAATTGAAGCAACGGTATCGGCATTTTCTTCCAGAAGATCAGCTAGCTTATATAACAAACGGCCTCTCTCTTGGCCGGGGACATTTTTCCAAGTTTGAAAAGCTTCTCTAGCAGCTTCTACCGCCAAATCAATTTCCTTTTCGCCGGCAATGTATACCGACGTGATAACCTCTTCGGAAGAAGGGTCGATAGTTTCAATTGTTTCTTCGGACTTGATAAACTTTCCCCCGATGTAGAGACCGGTGGGCTGAGCGATCTTCTCTCCTGTTGGAAGTGTAATGGTGGTCATTTGAGATTTGGGACACACTTTTCTTAGCTTTATGCACCCTCGGTTAGACCTTCCTCATTGGGACGTGCCGCCATCTTATCGCGCTGCGTTCCTGAATTTACACCGTGAGCATTTCTCAATCGATCCGCAATGGTGAATAGAGGTAGCTATGACACTTTGTCTGTAGAATGACTTTTCAGACAATGATGCTGACGAAAATAGGAAAGGGCAGGACTGTAGCCGTAATGGTAAATTGCATACAGTAAATAAGATGTCAATTTCTTTCATAGAGCCCTTCATCATCATCGCCATGCTTTGAGTGGTAACGCGAGATGGTGGTTCTATTGGGGAAGGCCATATTTCATGCAAGTTTTGAGGCATATCCGTTATGTAGTCATGAGATCAATCGAGATCTACTGCTCGTCTCCACTTGACTGCAAGTTAGCTGTTGCTGTTCTCGTCCTTTATAGGGGTCACCAGATGTGGATTTAGTGGATACAGAACGTAAGGGAAGTATACGTTACTAACAGTTTAATAGCACGTACGGCGTAACGGCGTAAAGCCCATCTGTGGTCCAGTACAATAGCGTACTGGATAGGAAGAGGTATACTAATACCTGCTTCCATGTAGTGACGAAACTAAACAGTCCGACGGAGAGAATTTGATCCGAGATCAGTCGGCTCTCTTAGCATAAGTCCATACAAGATGATCGCTCCATCGCTCTATGCGATTGACCGCATATGCTAACAACATATGTTTGGGGTTACATAATAGTATTGAGTATACTTCCCCAGGAAGGCCGGATTGGCCTGCGGTTACGAAAGGGGTAGCCCGAATATCCCTTGGTGAGTTATTGGTCGGAGGCATCCCATATTAGATCCAGATAGCTGCAAGCTATTGGTCAACGCATTAGTGCAGCATTAGCTACGTAATGTGCATGAATCTGGTCGCCAGAATCGGACCCGAAATTGATTCCGGGATTCCGAGGCGTATGCGAACGACCTGGTTGGTTCCTCAATGGTTCTGACTTCGGCGTTAACGGGATAAGGGAGAAATGGCTGCATGCAGACGGTAGACGTATAAGATTTGTGTTTCCGCACTGCGAAAAGATAGACAGAAACAGAGATATTGCCAATTCACGTTTTCTCACAATAACTAAACTTTTTTAAAGGATTTCACGCAATTAATCCTCCCTTCCAATATGCGGTCGTATCTGGCAGCTTGGACGGCAACAGTCAGACCTGACACATCACCTTTTCTTTGTCGTCAATTCAGTGATAAAGAGAAAGAGGAAGCCATTTGTGGACCAGTGAAAATTGAAGAGGTGTTATTGACAACTTCACCTTCGCGGAAGGGGAGTGATACAATCAAAGAATACCTGTTGACACTTTCTGATAGGCAGACCAAAATAGAAGGCATCACAGTCAAGGCGTTCCACAGACGATATGCGGCTAAATACCTTACAGTATGGAAAAAGCCTATCATCCCCAACTGGCTCTCACATCAAGAGGTCCAATCACAGTGGTGAAACATGTGGAAACGGCTATCTTCTATCCATCGTTTACTACCAGGCACTTTGGAAATGCTCCACTTCACTCTACTAGGATGTCTTCATGCAAAGTATAATGAAAACGCAATGCGTCTCGACGCAGCGGATAAACCGTTTGCAAAGAACAAAATGTGTAGCCTATGTTTAGTGGAAAAGGAAAGTTTTACCCACATCTTCGAAGGATGCAGGATCGCCCAGCAAATATGGAAGACAATATCAAAGGACAAAACAAGGGGAATAACAATAGCTAGAGTTCCCGATATCACTCAAATGGACATAGACTCTCTCTTTGTTCATGGCCTCTTTCTATATGTGGTGCATTACCTGAGAACAAAACGACGATATGGGAACGACATTCCAGAAAGTTTAACGGAGAGTCAATGGATAGAGGCAGGAAGTAAGGCGATGAGACATGCTCCATGCTGTTGATAGTTCGGGGATCTGGGAGCCTCAGTCGGGGCATCAATACCAGGTTGAGCAACTCCGGCAGGTTGATTCATTCTCAGTCTTGATTGTTCTCTTATAATGTCCAGCAATCGACAGTAGTAACTTCCACTTATTTTTGACAATGTAAGGCTCTTATTCTACCTAGATCTGCTACATAGTTGAGGTTTGTGGCCTCTTTTATATACCGATTGATGTGGGGAAACACATGTGATGTGAGATCTCATGAGTGACTTATCCGCACGCCCGATGACCTTCCCCGCAAGTCATACATGCTAGAAAAGGCATGACTAACATTTCTTTTCCCAAAGTTGCATCATATTGTTTTCCCGGATTATGGCTGATAACCCGACACATGCTTCCAAAACGGGACATATCTAAAAGAGGTCAAACAAGCACAGTAAGATTTACATAAAAATGACGAGATCAATTTCTACATGAGAGGAACAGGAAAACGCTCAAAGAACAGAAATGACTAAAGGCGAACAGAATATAAAGTAGGTTAAATCTGTAATTTAGTGAACTTTTAGGTGAAAAGAAAAAAAAAACTCAATATGGACACTAACAATCTGGAGCATTAGAGCACTGACGCTGACAGAATTAATGACAAAAGCTGAGGAATTTCAAGTCACACTATAAAGTTGATTCGAAACCAGAGTTGCACTTTGAAAGTAAATGGTATGTGTACGTATAATTGTCCCTTTTTCAAAAACATAGATGCAAGAGAGTGCATAAACGTGCATATTTTTCTAAATTTTTCTATCTAGATCTGGGGAGCAGATCTGATTTGAGGGTCTGGTGATCCTCAATCCTTTAAGCCACACTTGCCCGTTTCCTTGGACAACTCTTTGTGAAGGACCCATCCTTGATAGAGCCATCCCTGGATCTCTGAACGAACCTTTTCTTGAAAACGTCAAGAGATCTACCAGACATTTGATATATTCAAAAGGCTTCCATCGTCTTCCCACAGAGAAAATGGGACAGCAGAGGAAACTCCTTTGAAGATGAGGCCACCAAACATACCCCCTTGGGAATCGAACCCCCACTACCCCACAAATGCTACAGTTCTTTAAAAGGGCCTGGGCCCCAGCTCAGATTGAGAATCCGCTAACAATAATCAGCTTTAAAAGACCCTACGACTTTGAAAAAGTCATTACCCGATGCGATCAAGAATTAGGTGGTTACTCAACGGTGAATTTTGTCACGCTCAGAGAACCAGAGGGCTCTTTGGAGGGCGGCACGTTCTCGGGTATTCTTAGCACCAAACTTCCGAGAACTCATCCACAAATCGTAAAAAGTGGCTGGGCAATGTGGCGTACAAGACATAAAAACGCCAATACCCATAAACCTTTTGTAATGAAAAGATTTGCCAATTATATGTGGGATTGGTCTCCTTACCATAGTTTAGCTTTGAGGGTAAAAGGAGATGGTCGAAGTTATTTTGTAAATGTTCAGACGGATAATCCCTCACGAACAGATTTATTCCAGCACCGCCTCTTCCTCAATAGTCCAGGCTCTTGGGAGACCGTGGTGATTCCGCTGGCAGACTTTGTTCTTACTAACAGAGGAAGAGTAATGAGTCAGGGATACGAGGAGATTGAAAAACACCGGGTAAAATCTTTCGGGATTGGAATTCTCGACGGGATTGACGGCCCTTATAGATTGGATATTCAGTGGGTTAAAGTGATGAACGGAATTGCTTTGGCAAATGAGATTGTGAATTCGAGAAATGAGAATTTGAAGCAGTTGCCTGATGCGTAACCCAATACACTTTGTTTGTTTTTTGATGGAGAGACCGTCTGGAGGTGAGAAAGTGAAAGGTGGAAGGTTCTTCCGATTCGGGTCTTAGATCCGGGTATCGCAAAAAACATAAGATGGGGGCTCCAAAAAAAAAGATAATATTTGAACTAGATCGGGATCCTTAAGATTATGCAAGTAGCTGCACAGTTCATGCACCTCACGCGACCCCTTTTTTCAGTGTGAAACAGATCTATCGAGAGTTGAGCAATCCAGCAAACTGAAACTTCACTTCTCAATATCATATGATGCGTTTTATCCGAGTCTAGAGCGTTGATGATCAAGTTCACCTGAGCTTGAGACTTTGCTAGTGACAATATATCAGATGTAGTGGTTTTTGCTCATCCCGGCTTTTGTACACTGATTTTCTTCTCGCTCCGAAACTACAGTGATATATAACGATTCATCGATGAAAAACAATGAGCAATGTCACCCTCATTCAAGCTTTTGCAGTTGATTGTGTGCTGGCCCTCCTAGTTTAGAATGGTGCTTGTGTTTATTGATAGAAGATGAATACTCAGGATATCTAAATTGAATGTATGGAATCCAGATCACAAAAAAGATAAGACCCGGGATGGATCTAGATCAGCAGATTAAGAAAGATTCCCTGATCTGGTGGAACTTGTATCGCTGACACCGATATTTGTTCGCGACGAAAAGGAGCCAGTTGTCGATCTGCGTTTTCCGCAGAAGATTATTCTCTCCCTGAATACAAAACATTTCTCTCCGATACTCTTTTATAGTAAGCTATATTCTCTGTTTGTATTAGCGAGGCATCAGCTGTGATACAGAATTGTACGGCAAGATGCTCACGTCGAATACCACTATTCAAATAGCCAAAGCTCTCGAATCAAATCTGAATTTTCAAGCTCCATTTTACTGCTTCAAGGGTCACCACTACTGAGAAAATGCTCAATGGGGAAAGTCTGCAAAGCGAACCAGAAAGGCAGAGAACTGCAAAAGTGTTGATATAGTTGTACGTCGTCTACTGACGGTTGGTACTCCTCTCCAATCCGGTGTTGATTTCTTTGTTTGGAAGCGGCAGAGCAAAAGGAATTTGTGACGTAGCTCAGTCAAGCCAAATCCAAGACTCCGAATTCTGCAGTAGTATGCACGTTTATGCGATTTCGTTCCCGAAAGAGGGTCAATTAACAATTAGTTTGGTATGTACATCAATCTTTTGCTAAGTCATTCTATGCTCTGGTCTGCTTCAGGGATATCCTGCGTCAGTATAGCAATCCCGCTAGTAAGTCTGAAGCAATTTTTAAGGGTTTGAAACACAGATGGAAAAGCCTTCTTTTCCTATTTCTTAGTACGGTAGCTGAAAAAATTAAGGGAAATGATTTTGTTGGAGAGTGAGTATTAATATACTACTAACTAAATAGATTTCTACCGTAAAACCAGTCTGTGGTCCAACAAAGTGGACCGGATTCATGAGGCACGACGCCTGTTTCCATATATAAAGGAAGCGCAAGCTACTTTATGAGAGAAAGCCGATCTGAGCATCTATCGGCTCTCCTGTTTTGCAGAAGTCTATTAGTTGATCTGCTCCGCCGCATATGCATTGCGTGCTGCAGTAGACCGCGTAGAAATCCTACAAAGGATATTGCGAAGGGGTAAGGGTCGCAACATGACCGCCCCAGAGGCCGAAGGCCCTGAGGTTGCAGTTGGCAACCCGAACCTCCTTCGGGTGATATTGCATATCGAGGTACTACTCGAGTTGTTATAGGTAGTTTTATACTACTGAGATCTCCCTCTCGGAAGAGTGGATAAGACCTCATGCTTGCTATCTATGCAAGGCGAAAAAAGATCTGCATGATAAGAGGCAACGCGCATTATGAGGAATGATGTGACGGTGATCTATGCAAGATAGACTCTGTTGAGTTCTAGACTTCAGCATTTGTTGGGTAAAGGAGGAAATGGTGGCTGTCAGACATGGTAGGTATAAAAGGAGAGGTTTCCGTGCTTTATTGATATCGAGAAAAGGTAATTCAGAATACGTGCAAACAATTGCTGCTAATAAGGATTTACACCCGCTTTAAAGTTCACTTTTCCTGACAGATTCACTTAATTTTGTTGACTATTAAGTCCTTGCAAGAGAGAGGATGGTTTCTTTACCGATACGTCAAAGATACATCTTTTGGGACTCTCAACAACTGTTCAAAAAAGTGATGGCACATAAAAGGGGCTCTCAGTTTTTGTTAAATGAATATTGATCTGTTGTCGAATTGGCTTGAGAAGAATGAAAGCCTTAAGCAAGTCACCTTTCTTCGGTTGCACTCAACTTCCACGGGCCCTACTTCCAAGTGGTTGCTTTATAAGCAAATAAAATTTTAGCTACTCCACTAAATATTGAGAACCTCTGCGTTCTCATGCTCATTTACTACTGTTTCGCCGAAAGGAACGGTTGAAAAGAGCAAAGAATAAAACGAGCTCTGAAAAAATCACTTGATAAATTGCCGGGAGTTCTAGCTGCTTGGAAAAGACTTTTTGAAATGGTTCAGGAATGTTATAGGCTTGTCTCATCATAGCTCTCCACATTATCCTCATGTCCTTTGTTTTAGCCAAGGGTATTCACTGAAGCAAGGCAATCTCCCGCTTCGAGCAAGCCTAACCTTTGAAGAACCAAGTTTTCAGGATCATCCTCTATCTTTTAGCTTATTAAATCATCACTAAAAATGTCCTTTCGCAGCTCACGGGGTAGATGATAGAACTCGTAAAGCAGAAAGCACAGTGAACTCCGTCTTCATGTGGTGTCCAATAGCATGATGAATCATATCAGGTGCATCCAACTCTTTGCAATTTTTAGTAGCCATACTTTTAAAGCCTTTCGGCAACAGTCAAATAGGGTTGGGGTTCCAGTTCAAAACAAGAGCTTGCAAGGTGACAGGTTCTGCTTTTGAACCATATAATTACTCTCGGCAAAACCGAGTGCGATTTGAGGAAAACCAACGGCCAGAAGATGGCTGGAGGTTGAGTATTCGATATTTAGTCCGACAAAGAACATTTCTCTGCAGCAAAATACACAAAACAATACTAGTCCGACAGATACTACGTGATCTGGCGATTCTTTATCTTATGTGTCATCACTTGCAGCCATCCGACCCTACTGTTTATCGCTCTTTGATCGGCAAGCTCTTGTGTGCGTCGAGTACGGTACGAGGGGATATTGCGTACATTGTAGGAATTTTAGGTCGCAACATGGCCCAACCACGTGTACATCATTTAGCTGCCGCTAAACGTGTTCTGCGGTACCTGAAAGGGACACCAAACCTAAAGCCAACTTTCACAGCAGGTAAATCGCTTCGTTTCGTCGGCTTCTCAGACGCCGACTATGCCGGCGATGTGGGGGATCGAAAATTCAGTTAGCAGGAGGTGCCATCAGCTGGTATTCCAACAAACAGAAGACTGTTTCTGTGTCTACAACAGAGGCCGAATATGTGGCACTCGCCAGAGCAGTAAAAGAAACTGTCTGGCTTCTACAATTATTTGAGGCGCTTGGAGTAAAGATGGAACATCGCTCAAAAGAAATTAGCAGGAGCTTACCCACTTGTCTCTACATGTAGATTGTCCAATGGCCATTGCCGACATAATCAGCCTACACCAAGAAATAAAAGGTCTTATAATCCGGGTCAAAGTGCACGATTGAGCGAGACTTCGACTGCAAAAGGCTTCAAATGTCGAGCAAAAGTCTCCAAAACACTCTCTCAATGCTTTATCTTCATATATTTTTTGTGCCATCATAATTGCAGACATCTACTGTTACACTATCACTAATGTGTGTGGGACCCTCTGCGACTGCCGTGATTCAGCAGCGCATAGAGATTGCTACTGGATGCATTTTTCTGCTCGTTAGACCTCACAGAGGTATTCTCCTCGGGAACAGAACGAGGCGGCCGTTCTAAAGAGTACAACTCCTCTCCCTTGACGATTGGGCTCGCGGGTCTAGAACTGTTGGTTTTCGCAATCTTTGGTCGCGGACCAAAATCACCTAAATCTACACCTAAAATCTCAGCCGACCCCACCCTACTGGGAGAGCCCGTTACCGGCTGAAGCGGATCGAAATAAGAAGAATTACGCGCTCGGCTGGATGTGTACCGAATGTCGTTCTTCAAAACATGCATATGGTGTGTGGATGGGGGGACCGGATGAGGTGGTGCCGTCTGTTGTTGTTGCTGTGGTGGATAGGTTTTAGGATAATTTGTCACGTTGATGTAATTTTTCATTTCCACTTCTCTTGCGGACGATTTTTGGATGAGTCTTGTCTTGAATTCCTCGATATCTTGCTCCAAACTGTTTAACGGCGGAAGATGGCTAGCTGTGCTTTTGCAAGGGGTGCCAGAGCACCGTTCGCTGATGGCTGTTTTGAACAGGTCGAGGAAAACAACCATATCGTAGTTTGTAGTTTTCAAATCATCCGTCACGAGCTCGTAGTTGTGTCGTAGTAAATCGTGTTCTCTTCTGAGCTCCTGTAAAGCACCATGCAACTCATACATCGTCGTGTACGGATCCGGGAGCGGCGGAGCCACTTGGGAACCTGTTGAAGGATGCCTTTCGAAAAATTCGGGCTTCTCGGTGTCGAAATCAGCAGGACTTCTCGGTGGTGGTAAATGAGGCGGTAAGAATGATGGAGGTTCGTCGTTTACAAGAGATGGGGGCAGCACAGATTGCTGTTGTTTCACATCATGGACTTCCTTTTGCGTAGCGAGATTATTACTAGATCTTCTTTTTATTTTCTTGAGTTGCTCAAACTGACCCTTTTTAAACCACCCACTCGAATGCCTAAACTCCCACAATAAGGTGACGGGTCTAGAATCTGGTTGCCTCTTTGATTTCTCACCATCGCTTGTATCGTTTATCTTGTGGAACCCATACATGTTGAGCTGCCTTACAAAAGATGCGATATTAGTGTGCTTGAAGTAGTTACTCAACACCCTTGAGAACTCTTCGTTGGGAATCAGCACAAAAGACGAGTGCGTAGGGAGCCACCATATGAGGTGTCGTATGTTTTCATCTTCTAGCATGGCGTAAAGTTTATGCACAAAGGAAGAGCTCAGAGGAACACTCTGTTTTAGCCTATTTTCCCTCACAGTCGACGAGCTCCCTTTGGACGCCTGCTCTTCGCCCTCGGTGAGCGCATTCATTTTTCCTTTTGAGCTTTTGCAAGAGAAAAAAATTATTGTGGCCGGGATGTGAAAGCACGGTGTACGGATAAGTTCCAAATGGGGATACAACTGCCGCTTTGGTTTCACGTATTTTGCATACAAATCGATTAAAACCGCGTTATATCGAAATTTAAATGTACCGGAGTAAGAGGCCTTGAAACTTGTTAATCTAAGCAACTGTTCTATATAATCTCATGCATGGATATGTAATCAGATTTGCTTCCGCAGGTAGGGTCAGTCGCCTACCGAATGTAATGCATCATGCATGCACATTGCCCTATGGGACCGCCTCACGTAAAAACTTTTTAGCGGAACCTCATTTTGTAAGCAACGCAAAAAGTATTTCGCAGTAGGTGGGAAAGAGCCTGTACTTGCTCTGAAATCATGTGATTACTATTATCGGACTTGCAAAGTCCGAAAAGGCTGTGCGTATGCATGCATATTGCTACATCTGGTGACAATTGCTGACAGTTCTGAACCACTTACACCAGCTTGTTGAAATGAGAGTTGCAGGCTTACACAGTAGCATGTAACTGAAAATATCCCAGATCATGTACTCTTTCGAAAGGAAAATTGATGCATTTTTAGAAACACCCTTACACCTCCTGCTGCCCTGCATGCCGTTCGCGAGCAAACTACTCGCTTTGGAGCCTGCATATGCAAGTGAGTTTTCTAGACGAAGATTATCAATCTATGGAATCATTTGAGTCCAGAAAGCGGCTGTTACTTACTCTATAGTGATTTCACTTGTTAATGGCTGCATACAAAGTCATTTGGTTGACTTGGCCTAATTTCGAGATGCTTGATCGATGCACCAATACGTCATAATACATAAATGTGGCTGCATCATAACAGGCACCGCCTGCATAGGCTGCCTACAGCTTGAGCTGGCGAGCTGGCCTAAAGAATGTCGTTACTCCCCCTTTAAAACGCTGCTTGTGAGGTATCAACATGTTGCGTGGTGCCATTTTATTTATCGGGTCTATACATGTGGGCATTTTTTTCGAAAACTGGCTATTATATCACTCATTGTGACGGTAGTAGTGATTAAAGTCCTTTGTATTACAAGAAAAATGCGGACACTGTGTATTGAAAAGTACACAAAGCCAACTCGCTGATCGATCCACCAACCGGACTTGCCTAATGTCGTAGGGCTTGAAAATGGAAAAAACTGTCAGTATCTGCCGGTTTCCTTGGTTCTGCTTCGGCATCTTCGGCTCACCAAAAATGCAGCAAATGCTGCGTCGACGAACCATCTCAACTCAATAAAAGGACTACTTTATTCCCTAAAACGTTTTTGTCGTCAAGTGCTAATTCTTACTTCTGCCCTTACAACACTCATTATTAATCATTAATGGTCACCATTTCAGTCTTTACAATTTCGTCCCCTACTGCTGGACAATGGAAACTCTAGCTCTACAGGTCAAAAAATCACCTGACAATTCCTCGAAACGCATGCAGTTTTCGCAGGTCGTGTTCCAACCGAACTGAAATGGCTATCAACAAGACGCGTTTTGCAAAGAGCCTGAAATCAAAAACAGAGCTCAAAATCCAGCGCGACTCAACAGACACGCTGATCTACTTGAACTATTTGCTCTTTATGCAGAGGCTTCTCGCCAAGGCCAAAGAATATGCAGACATTGATGGGTCTACGGAGGTGATGGGCCGCCATTTGTCAGACGCAAAAACTCTTATTCTCAGAGAATTTGCTGGTTAATTTCTTCTGTTAGGCAGTAATAGTAGAGAGACTTTGGATCGTGATATCATCATTCTGAATCTACGAGTATATAACATTTTGATCCGTTTCGCATCAGTCAGATGTTAAGACATGCATTGACTACCAATTGGGTGAGCGATAGCCTCTCTACAGAAGTGCTTTACATGTACCCCCGTATCTCTGTAGCCGAATGATATAGGGCATGAGACTTGCCAATGTGCGCAACCAATTGAAACGACCTTTGAATTATCTATCGGTTGAGGAACCTCTCTAGATCGCTGTCCTTGTCACTTCTCGTAGCATATACGACAAAAAACGCCCATCAGTGGCATCAATGGATAATTAATCTCGACAATCTGATGCCTTCTGCAATGAGGTGATTGAAGACTACACGTGTCAAAGACAAAAAATCATCATGCATGATCTTGCACCATTGCAGGGGCTGTATACATCGAGAAATGATCATGGATCGCTAACCGAAAAAGAAAAAAAACCTGATCTGTGATCACAGCACTTTGTGCTTATAAAACATGCAAGCTAAGCCTTTTGTCCGATACTTGCATAATATTGCATAGTGAGATCCCGCTTATCAGCTCATTGCGGGGTCAGTCGTTAATGTTCGCAATGAAGGCATGTAATGACATATGAGGAAACGAAGAACTCTCTGATACTTATGGCGAATGAATCATTCAATCGACCAGTTAAACATCAGCAGACTAGCTGATCTTCGGATGAAAGTTCCATCTCATAAATCACCTGAATCACCTAAACAACGAGCTTCTTGATGGTGCATTTCAGCTGACTAAAACTAGATGTTTACGCATCTGTAAACTACCAGCCAAAATAGCTGCCTCTTGTTTGTTTTTCAACCTTGAGGTAATTATGTAAGTTTGGTTTGTTTTGCCCGCTCGCTTTCGCTCAACTGAATATAGTTGGCCTCTCTAAAAACCCTTCCAAACTGTGACATATGGTTGAATGCTGAAGTGTAGGTAATCGAAAGCAAGCAGCACGACCTTCGATACCTGTATGTGCGTGCTATTTTCAACGGCCCAGAACAGCTCTATGAGTAGTAAATCACTGGAAAAGTCAATTCCCGTTGCCTTTGGCTACCAGCGGAGTGTCAATGTTTAAACCCGGAAAGTTGTCTCTTTTTGAAGTGACTAAAAACTCAGTTCACCCGATTTTGGCTTCAAGTACAGAGGGTCTGGGTACGCAGTGATCAAGAGATACGCTTTGGCGATGATACCAAGGAGAGGAGAAATGTGTCTGAAGTCATTGCCCCAATACATTGTCGATCAGATTGATTAAGCAGGGCACAGACTCTTGGTGATCAGCCGTTTAGCTGTCGTCATAATCACCGAAAAGCCCTCCCGGTGTTCTCCAAGGCATTAGCTTGCATCCACGATACAGCGAGAACCAATACATCAAAGACGGTGAGCAATGGAGGGGATAGTAACGATGAGCGAATCAGAGAAGAGAATGACTTATCCTTTCCTGTTGCCTACAGGATTAACAAAGTTTTCATCACAGAAATCGCGCATCTAAGTATCGTAAGACGTTGATAATGTGACATAGGGTGTCTCGTTTGATGCGTTTTTGCTATGCGAGATGACATATAGGCCTGTCTCTTAAGTTTTCATGGTTGAGATGGCCTTGAATCATTTACCTGGCACGTTGAAGCAAAACCGTGTTTCCTAAGACTTCTTGTCAAGGATAACAGTCTGCAATACTGGCACCATAACAACCATATATACATTTCAGTGGAATCTACTTGGAGTAACTATTAGTGGGCACCCCCATTTCGTCAAGCGCTTTAATCGCGCCATCAGGGTCGTCTTTATTGTAAACGAACAAACCCTGTAACTGCGCAGTGCTGACGTTTTCAAACTTGTGGAGCTGAAACTTGTGCAGAAACTCGTTGCACTTTGTATTCTCAAGCGGATAAAACTTGAGAAACATTCTCTCAATCTGGAATATGGAAGCGTTTCCAATCTCCACTTTATAGTCTATTCTTCCTGGTCTCAAAATGGCTGGGTCTAGCTTCTCTGGGTGGTTTGTTGTCATAAAGGTGATGATTTCCTCAGCAGAAGCAACTCCATCCAATGAGTTTAACAACCCACTGAAGGTGACACCCGAGGTGAATCCCTGTTCCTTTGACTGATCGCGTTTGTTGAATGCGGCGTCGATATCCTCGAGCAAGAGAATAGATCTCTCAGGGATGTTATTCATCAGATAGTTAAGCCTATCGTCCGTGAGGTTGGATTCGCTCAGATTCAAAATGCAAATGTTGTAGTCAAGCTCTCCTGCCAAAGACTGTATGAAACTCGTCTTACCAGAACCAGGCGGGCCGTATAGTAGATACCCTCTTCTATACGGAATTCCGCGATCATGGTACCATGTGCCAGATCCCAAAAAGGACTGCACATCTTTGATAATATTGGCAGACACACCCTCATCGAGCACTACAGAATCTACAGACCTCTTTCTACGCGGGTGACCAAACTCACGCCATTCTTGACCCCACGAAGTGTATATCACCGTTTTCCCCTCCCGCGACTGCAAAGCCAGTTTTTTCGCCTCGTCGAGTAAATTCGGGAAGACATCTCTGTCTCTATATAAAGTGGTTAAAGTGACTGTTTCAAAAGGTGTTCCATTAGTCATATCGAGCAGCTTACCGGATCTTTCTCTTTTGACCAAAAAATAGGCTCCAGAGTACTTGATCAGGTGATTACCCTGACCTGGTACAAGCGAAAATTTTGTAGTTACAGATCCGTTCTTGTGCTGAAGGTAGTTCGTCTCTACACTTAAATGCCGAGAAGATCTCTGCTTATGGTTTGACATCCACTCAAGAAACCATAAATACGATTTGTCGCTAGAAGGGATTTCCAGATCTACAATCATCTGCCGATAGGCAAAACCTGAGAGTCGAGTGACTGAACTTTTCAAAAGGGCAAGAGATGTGCCTAAAACCATGAGCCCTCCACCTGCAGCGAAATACGGATTATTTGTCATCACATCTTTAACTAGACCCTTTGCCATCCCCTTGACGGTTCCGTCGGATTTCTCGAAATTCTCAAAAACCACCTCATTGTCTTTGGATGTCATTGAAATTTTGGTGCATGAAAATTGGGTGGTGCACGGGCGTGAGCATTGCGTGAGGCGTGCAGATGTCCCCCCTGAGACTTCAATTCCGGTAATTCGTATGGGCTCTGCTGTAGTGGAAGTTACAGTCATAAAGGTACCTCTCTTGCTTGATGTCGTTTCCTCCACTCGTGGGGCCTCGGTTATTTGACTCTGTAGCCGATGTGTTCCAATGGAGATATACTAGAGACCAAAATTTACCCTGTAGCATTTGTTGATGTGCTATCCTCTCGGACGTAGACATGAATCGGACGGAAAAGCCAGAAGCAGAATATACAACCCCCTCACAATCCTCATCTCAGCATCCCTTGAGTATCTCGGCATCTAGCAGAAACTTCTGGAATAATCGGTGACTATTCTCAGTCCCTTGCTGGCTCTTATACTCTTATATTTCACAGTCTCCGATCGGTATTTGTATGGTGCTATTCTCAAGCAAATTATGTAAACACACCTCGATAGATACAGCGAGGAGCAAAGAAAAAGAAGTCTCTGATCAAACACCTCCTCATGACAGCAGAATGTTGCTCTGTAATACTTTTTTCAGAAAACAGCGGAAATTCAATACGTCTAGATGCACCTGACATGATTTTGAGACAACACTCTTCACACACGCTGGTCTCGAACAAACTCTCCTTTGCTTCAGTCAAAAAATTCCAGAAGACAGGGAGCCTACGGCTTTCGTCTCCTCCTTTGAAAACCTCGTTTGTTTGAAGCTCTCTGACTGCCTCATCATTGTTTTCTGACGATTCATCAACCGGTAGCAATGTGGCTATCGACTATGGACATAAAGAGTTGAGAAAGACCTTCTTTGGCCTTTTGTGGCTGGACAGTACTGGAGTTCAAAGTGTTACCCACTATCGGCTAGCATTCTCAATTCACAGGGATGAAAAGAAAAGGACACGCAACAACTTCCGGAAAGAACACGGAAACCCTCACTGCAGTCATACATTTCACACTCTGGTTCAAGTTTGATAAGTGGCCAATCAGAAAAGGTTTTCACCATAAGCAGTGCGCTCCTGTTCAAGACACCTTCAAACTAATAAATACCGGAGAAACAATAAAGCGGGTCCCTGCAGGTGCCAATCCGATTCAATAGCGATGGTCAACCCTTTATGCAGCAAAGTGTATATGAGGAGATCTTTGATAGCTCAGATGCATCACCCAAGCTGTCAAAGTAGCAAGTGGATAGCTTTCAGACAGTCCGTTTTTGGAGTACTATCACGGTACGGCGCTCTGTGGGACAGCTGCTAAATATTTCTATCTCCTTGGGAATGCTGGCATCCAGCAGCATTCTCGAGGGGTCTGTTGAGATTTCCTGAAGATTTATCTGCATATGGCTCATGCTGCCGACGAGCCAAAAGGCCTTTTGCCATGTCGAAATTAAGCCATGTCGGAAGGAGCACCGGTTGTGATGTGTTTTACAGCTGCCGCAGCGATTCTTTTTACAGAGCCCCTACATAGAGTTTGTGCCGGTTCTACACAACCCAATACTTTCACACAAGGGCTTACAGGTCAGACCAAAGGCAATTAATATTGAAAAACCACATTATGCTACAACACCTTTTCATCACCAAGAATATATAGCATACAAAAAAAAAAGTCAGCTTATGCGTGGCATTCGCTTAAAGGGCGGTCTAATGCAGTAATAGGCGCAAGGGATTTACTCGCTAGAAGCTACACAGAGGTTACTGCCACAGTAAGAACGATCTAGTACGATAGCATGTCTGAAATAAAAGCAGATATGTGTTGTATTCGATTTCCTTTTTCCTGAACTACTATAATAAGAAGAAAAAAAAAAAGGGTAGAGCAACAGGTGATTCAGCCCACACACGTTGCAGAACAGCAGAATAGAGAGAAGACTTTCACGTGACCCTCTCTTGTTGACACGTGAAAACGCTATGTCGCATCCAGACACCGATGTCTTTTTTCCAAACGCACTCATAAGATCTCCCTTTAATATATATCATATATACATCTCCACCACATGGAGGAACCACCGCAATACCAAGACGAGGCGAAGCAACCATTGCAAAAGGGCGTGGAAACTCCAGCAGAGTCGCAATTCAAAGTGTTCAAAACCTCCAACCGAATAGTGGACGACCTCAAAGCTGACGGCTATCTTTTACCGTCCAACCACGAGGGCGTACTGAACAAGTGCTCACTGGACTATGCTGCTGCTCTGGACGTTGATCTTAAGCACAAGGTGATGTTCCTCAACAATCGCCTGGAGTTTTTGCCCAATGAGGAGTCAGCAGCTACAGAAACCCACAACTTTGTAACGTTAAGGGGACTCGTAGCGAACCCGGCTAAGGTAACCTCTATAGATAAACTAGAACCTTTTTACCATTTTAAAATGGTTATACAGAGGAAAATTGGAACCTCTTGCTATAAACACCAGTTGTTCTCTGAAAGTAACGGGAAAAAAATCGGCAGAGACAACGCTATGTTTGTATGTGGCAACTGTAGACTTGTGCTTACTATTTTTGTGTTTGATGCCGAGTTTCCTGCTTTGGAGTTATTCGATGAGGAAAAGATAAAGAGCCGATTTGAGAAGTTTTCCACCTCGGATTTAACTTCTTCCTCTCCCACTCCTCACGACTGTCTGCAAAAACTTTTCAAAGTCTTGAAAGGACCACTTACAAGAGGGCCTGCAGAGGAGCTTAAGACGATAAGGGCAAACAACGTGTCTTTGAATGCGCATTTGGATAAAGAGTTTCTGTTTGAGCATCTGGAATTCAAGCAAAGCGCAGACGAAAGTGAGCTCATTCCTCCAGATATCTCTTCCGGACTGAGAGACGCATACTTGCGAAAGATGCTGGAGGTTGTATACTTGGGCAGCGTCGTCAAGAGCGAAAAAAACAAATTCTTCACGACCAATTTCACCTTTTCAGATAACGCAGGGCTCATTTTTAGAATTTTGAACGAGTTTGATCGGGAAAAATCAATACAGCAGCCGGATTTTAAAACAGGGAAAATCGCCTACGTCGCACTGGCCTGCGAGCCGCATTTTTCAGACAACCTCATTCAAGCAGTGGTGGATATTTTGGGGGATTTAAACAAGGAAAAATGGCCTATAATTGTAGACTTTTTGAGTGTCATGTGCCATGCACGTGACTCTCACGTGCTCGCCAATTATCTGCGATCTAAAAACGTTGTGGGTCATCAGGAGATGTGTCACCGGTACCGTGCGTTCGGGCTGGATTACCCATGTGATGACGGCATGTTGTTGGATCGGTACCGGACGATTTCGGCCAATCTTTCATCTGTGGCTGAGAAAAATGCGCTTCGGAACCAGCTCGTCCAAGTGGCGCGGAATAACACCATTCTTACTCGTTTTCTAGAGACTGAGGCGCTGTTTGATGTTTCAGAGGCTTACTCCAACCTTGAGGTTCCTGAAACGATCGAAAACGATGTTCTGATAACGGCTTACGATATCAAGAAAAGTGACTACTCTGATGAAAGCGGACTTTTAGCAAGAAGTCTGTGGACCATCGCTTTAAGCAGGCGATCCGTTTGGCTGCTCAACTATATATCCATGAACATTCCCCAAATGCTGAACCATAGCGTGGATTTAGAGTCATCTTTCCATGCCATTGAAGTGAGTGAAGACGCCAATGATTTCGAAGTTATAACAGCCTTTGAAAACAAATTAGAAGAGAAAGATCCAGGACTACTTTTCCAGTCCCTCAAATGCATAGGAAAGGCAAGAGGATCTGCTCTTATTGGCAGATACCTTGTGAACGGTAAGATTGACCGCAACTTTCTTCCGGTGGAAATGACACCTGTAGGGCTCAACAACATTGGTAACACTTGCTATTTGAACTCACTTCTCCAGTACTACTTTGTCATTGAGCCCTTGAGAAGCACCATGCTGGAGTTTACAAAGATGATTTCCCTCGACACCTTTTCCGAGGATGAGATTCTGAAGACTCGTAGAATAGGAGGCAGGGTTGTTGGTTTTAAAGAGACTGAGCGGTCCTATCAGTTTGTCTATCAACTGAGAGATCTGTTTAACGAGCTTGTTTCCAGTCGTTCCAGATGCGTGACCCCTAAAAGGGAACTGGCGTATTTGGCCTTTTCTCCTTCTACCGATGCCGTTGAGTTTGGCGAAAACAATTGTATTTCGCTGGACCAAATGGAAAACGCTTTGGAACTCGGCAGACAGCAAGACGTTACCGAGTGCATTGAAAATGTGCTTTTCCAGCTGGAGGCAGCTTTCCCTGCTTTCAAATTAGACGAAGACTCCGAACAGTACGATCTTGTCAAGGAGCTTTTCTATGGTAAAACAAAGCAGCTCCTTATCCCTCCAGAGAACAGTACGCAACAGGTGAGAAGTAAAGTGGAGAGATTTGTCTCGCTCATCGTCAACACCTCCAACCACCCGAAAACGATATACGATGCTCTTGACGACTGCTTTGCTGAGGATGTCTTGGAAATTGATAATGAAGACGTAAAGAGACGGCTTGTGGTGACTGAGCTACCCAAGTTTCTGCAAATCCAGATTCAGCGGGTCCAATTTGACTTGCAGCGGTTTATTCCCTTCAAATCACTCGATCCGGTGGCCTTTGGGGAAACCTTATATATGGATCGGTATCTTGATACGGATGACCCTATCATTGTAGAGAAACGTCAAGAGTCGTTTCTGTGGAAACAGCAGATCAAAGAAGTCGACAGCGTTCTTAAGGAGATCGTCTCCACCAGCGAAACTGGTCTTTCTGTCAAAGACAGTTTGATCGCGGTACAATCTTTCTTGCAGTCTCCTGTGTTTCAAGAGTTTGAACTTTCCATAGACCATGATACGATTTCTATTTTGGAGGAACAGGTCAATGTGATCAACGACAAAATTCACTCGTTAAACTCACAGCTTCAAGAGCTGGAACACAAGGTGGCTAGCCAATTTGACGATTTCAAAAAAGTGGGCTACTCGCTTTTCGCCGTTTTCATTCATAGGGGTGAGGCATCGTACGGTCACTACTGGATATATATAAAAGACCCGAAAAGTAACGTGTACCGCAAGTACAACGATGAAATCATCAGTGAGGTTTTGCCTGATGAAATTTTCAATTTTAAAGAGGGCAATACCGCCACGCCCTACTTTCTTGTATATGTGAAGGAGGGACTCGAAGAGCAGGTGGAGCCATTGAAGAGGACGGGCCCGCAGGCTGGGCCGCAGGTTGTTTTGCAACAGGTGAGCTGAGCACTGGCACGAAGCGGAAGTGTGAGGAAAAGAGGGTTCTGAGAGAGATTTGATGTCAGTGACTTCCTTTCTTGAAGGAGTTGATTGAAACAAAGAAATGTGAGCGCATCTTCGATCAGATAGATTATGTACTCAATACCAACAGAATCTAAGGTCAATCATGAAAGTGTGCAAAACCGCTAGGCGAAAAAAACAAGATTATACACTTTCCCTTTTTGGACTCCCAGTAATTCAAAAAGACTTCATCTCTGTTTATTGGCCAATATGACCAAGTTTGACCTCACAAACGAGTTTTTTATTGCATTACTAGTCTTCAAATGGATCTCATGGATATAATAATGCAGTTTGTCTCTGTTTTTCCTTTCGACACTCAAAATATGGCTGCCAATGATGCAGAAAATTATGGAAGGGGAATCTTGAAGAGCCTCTGATCCAACGATCTTGAGATCTGCCTCTATGCAAGTATCTGCAAAGCTCATGCACCTCATATGCAGCTTGTCTTTTGTCCAGTGGAAGGAAACAGATAAATCAGCAGTTTCAAGCAAGTCGATCTTTATTTAAACTATATGCATACATTCAAACATCATTTTATCGAAATTAATCCGAATTCAGAGCGGACATACTAACCTTTTTTTGCCACACCTTGTGCAGTTTTGAAAGAGACAATAAATCGCAGTGGTCTTTAATAACTCATGAGCTTATTCGCTTCACTCCCTTACTAACCTCAATTGAGACGGAAGTGTCACCAGGTCCTGATCTGATCAGATCTCCCCAAATCTAAGATTCAATGCACGTTTATGCACGTCTTTGAGATTTTGTTTCCAAAAGATGGTTAATTGTAGACCAGATAATTTATGCGTAAAAGTCAATATTAAAACCAGCCATATGTTTGCGAAACTGGACCTCTTCAATATACGTCAATAACTCTAACCTTGATGGGACGCTTGTGCTCGAAAATCTCATAATCCAGACTGAGGCACAGCATCGAATGCACAATAACGATTGGTTTCTCTCAAAGAGAATCTCTTTGCTTCAGTCGCCACTCGTCAAAACTCACCTTATCAAATCAAACAACTCAACTCAACCCCCTTAATGCCTGATCAATGTCATTGATAAGATCCTGGAAATCCTCACAGCCAACGCTGAAACGCAAGAGATTGCCGTTGAACCCGTGCTTTGCCAGTCCGAAATTCGGATTACGGTTGGTTAGCTCCACGATAGTCTCCACGCCTCCGCCAATAGAGTTATTGTTCAAAAACTTGAACCGCCTCAACAGCTGTTTGGCAATCTCGATAGTGGTCATCTCAAGGGCAAAAACAGGGTTGTAGTACCCGTTGAGCTGTCCCTGGACAAATTCATTCATCTGAAGCGAAGAATGGTGTATTTTCACGACCGAGGGAAAGTTTTCCAAGTTGGCACATATAAAAACGATAATTTTTTCTGTGTTGAGACACTGCTGAAGGATTCTCATTTTAAAAGTTCGTAAACTACGCAAAAGAAGAAACGCATCGAAATTTGCGATATTGGTTCCCAGAGAAAATCGCTCCTCAAGAAGCTTTTCTTTAGCCTGCTTGGTTTTGCAAACCACAAAACCAGCCAGCAGATCCGAATGACCTGAAAAGTATTTGGTGGCACTGTGCAGAATGTAATCCGCTTCGTGTCGGAAAGGATCTTGCAAAGGCGGAGGAGCCAATGTAGAGTCTACTATCAAAATGGCTCCTCTACTATGAGCATTTTGAGCGTATCTGCCTATATCTAAGCAGTATCCTTCTGGGTTCATCGGAGTTTCTAAAATGATCACGTCGCCTGCTTCTAATTGATCCCATTCGTTAAGTGAACATTTGACGCACGAGGTTAATTTACTGAGCAGTTTTATAACTTGATGCGTTCCCTGGTAACCACTATTATTGATAGCGATTTTTTTAGGATTGAGATAAGTCAGAATCCCCATAATGGCAGAGGTTCCCGAGTTATACACAACCACGTAACCGTTTGTTATTGTCTGCAAGATTTTCTCCACTTTTTCCGAGTTGGGATGCGTCGTTCTCGAGTAAGTAAAATTTTCCAACGAGTACGGTTTTTGGACTCCAAAATCAAACGGCTGGATGTTTTGCGTTATGCCTTGGTCTGCAGTGCTTATTTGTATGGTTTCTGGAGGAGTCTTTGAAGGAGGCTCGTTCGGAAGTAGAAAATTGGAGAATAAAAAGTTATCATCCGAATGCAATAGTCGCGTATTAAATCCTACTCTGTCCCCTCCATCAAGAATATCAAAAGCCTGCGGAGGTGGGGGCGTAGGTGGGGGATTAATATCTTCTTTCAATTTATCAGTATTTTTGACTCCTCTCTTGATCGAGTTTCTTTTTTTGAAGCTATGAAGCATACCACTGGAAAGCGAGATTTTGGTCTTGTCGTACCCATACACTCCCAGGTAGTAGTGGAATATATCCTTGAGCATATGGTCAGTAATAGGGGTGCGGTTACAGTTTTCGTCTATATAATTTTCTACGGCCCGCGTAACTTCGGGATACTTCATAACTGGTCTCTTTCTGTAATTGACAAGATTCGGATTCTCTTTCAACTGAGATCGTATCGTGGCTTCATTTAAAATCCACGACGACAGCGTGGCCTGAGAGATGGAGAATTCGTCTGTGACACGGAAGTGCTGCAGAGTTTCTGCCTGCGTTCTTTGCGGCGGTCCGTGGAAGTAATCCAAGACATTGATTTTTTGCTGGAGGTTTGCCCTAGGCATGATTCGTTTTGCACTCAAATGTGGTCACTTTTTCCACTTAATCGATATACAAAATAATTATATATCCCGTAACGTACTTGTCTTGTATTGAAGTCCATTGACCAAAGACTTGGTACCATTTTGAAAGTACCGAATATGGTCAATTTCTAAAAAATTGGAGGGGGAACTATTCTCAGAAGAAGCTTCAAGACGATGCTCACGCATGTGACTGGAACAGATGAATAATACCTCTCAATTATGTGTGCTCTGCTCTTTCTCAAGTTGTCAAGAAAAGTCTTTCGTCGTAAAGGCAGCACTTTAAGTACTTACCATCTCGCTACCCATTAAGACCCAGGGGCACTAAATGCTCAAAGTTGACTTTTACATTTTTCAAAGGTGAGTGCATCAAACAGAAGAGTAATACAATGAGACGGAAAATTCACGCAGACATGGGGCTCCCTTTATGTTTTATTACGACAAGCGAGGATATCCCAGAAGATAAGGATAGACTTTTGCTCCCGCCCTTTTCTTTCTAGGTCTCAATATGGTGACTGGTTCTCTTTCACCGGAGTCAGATTCATGTTTAACGGTCAAGAATTCTTCCCAAATACAGAGGATGAAACGAGGTAAATGTACATTTGGGTCAGATAGGCGACAGCAGAGTTATTGAGAATAATCAAAGTTGCATTAGGGGATGAAACGGCATCATATGACTGGATATTTTGCTTTTCTAATAAAAGAAACCCTCATCGAGTCTCTCCCGTAAACATTTGCCTCATTTGGACAGAACCAAGTACCACAGAGAGACATTGAGTGGTGATGTTAGATAACTGAGAATGAGGAGTTTGCAAAGCTCCTGCTAGGATCATTGTTTCATTTCACTCTTTTGATTACAGCGCTAGTTTAGTCTTCGTCATGATTATCGTGGAGAGTAGCTCATGAGCAGCAATCTGAACAGATACCTTCCAGAGCTGAGCTTCACTTGACTTGTTTTATTTTCAAGCTTTTATGCGTTTTGGGGATATGCCTCACGACTTTATTTCTGCGATATGAGCTCTTGATTCTGTGAAATTTACTCATCAACCCATTTGGGTATAATCCACGGCCTTATTCGCAAAGGCGGAAATATTCTATGGCTGATGAGATACATATGGTGCACGTCTTTCCAGAAATTTCAAAGCTCATTTGAGTGTACAGTAGTTGTCGATTTCAGAACCATCCCCATGTATTGGCGGGCCTTAATACACCCAGTGAAGTGATGTCGGCCCATTCAGGAGGGCAATGCAACTTATGGATTGTCTAAATGAAGAAATCATCTACTGTATTGCTAAGATAGATTGCAGGTTGAGGTGTAATTTTCTATGAAACTGCGTCAAAAGCGTAAGCAAAGAAATGTTTAATCATGAATCTATATACACATACATTTCAGGTCTCATCGTAGGCACGAAAAAAAAGCGCTAATCTTCACTTATTCGAGGGTGCAACATTACAAGGCTAGATTTGTGGGGCAGGGACCTTTTTTTTGAGTGTGATCTGAGAGTGCAACAACCGTACACCATGTATCGAGTCCTCGAGATGGCTGCCTAAGTTCAATTCCCCGACATGGCATTTTTACCTATTGGGTCACTTCTCTGAAGACTCCTTTTAAAGCAGGAAGGAGTGTTTATGTCGATGTGCGGAGGTATGGGAGGTTTAGTCGGGTCATATATGCCAGGCTGAGCAACATCGGCAGGGTGATGATTCATTCTCAGTCCTGATTGTTCTCTTAGAATGTCCAGTAAACGATAGGAATAACGTCCTCTTAGGTTTGACAATGTAGAGCTTTTATTCTGCATAAAGCTGTTACATTCTTGAGGTTTGTGGCCTCTTTTATACACCGATTGATGTGGGGAAAGACATGTGATGTGACATATCATGAGTGACTTATCCGCATGCCAGATGACCTTATCCGCAAGTCATACGTGCTTAGACATGATAGTCGTTTCTCATTCCCCTTGGTCATGATAGTCTTTTCTTTTTCCAAAGTTGCATTACATTGTTTCCCGGATTATGGCTGATAATCGGACAATTAAGTGGGTGTGAATCAGTCGTGGCTCATTCCCAAAGAGGGTTACTTTCTGGGGCGTTTGTTCGTAAAATGCATTTTTCGTCATGAAGAGCATATTATGGACCACCCATATATGTTCATCTTACTCTTATATAAAGAATAGAAGTTTGACCTGTGAGAAAATAAAAAAACCAGGGAAAGCGCAGTCATAACAGGCTATTATAATGTCTCTTTTCTCTTGTCCTCAATGCTACCATATAGTCGAATGAAAGCCACCTAGCGAGGGTTGTGCAGCTCACTTCGTCCACTCCCTGAAGCCTCATAGGTAGTTTATGTGTTATTCACCTATACCCTGCTTTTGGTCATTTTGATATTGGAGAGGGACGACTCTTCCGATGAAGATATATGCCCGGAGGCTAGAAGGCATCCATGGAAAATCAGTGTAATAACGAATAAGTTTTAAGGGAAAAAATGGTACATTCACGGCATACGTGCAACAACTACACAAAGTCTGATCAAAATCAACTGATCGCCGAAGTTGGATCTAAAACTTTCGTAAATCATCTTTTTAAAACTGAGGGCACCTTTGTCGTTGGTTTTCTCTGATATAGCTTCAAAACTTGTGAGAAATACATTGTTGAAGTAGTTGAGGAGAGTGGAACTCTCCTCACTCTGGTTCTAGATGAGTAATCGAGTTGGGTCAAAAGTCGGTCTATATACCGGCTATTGCTCTTTGATGATTGATGATGGTCTTATGTTGTTACGCGAGGAAACGCCGTACATATAAATCAAGCCGTCTGGTATACTTAAATAGCTAAAGGTGAAGGTCTAGAGCGATGCAAGATGTCCGAAATTGTGCATAATAGTTGATAAAGAACTTATAAGCTCTTTGCTTATATTTCCTAGCGATCTTTATGCCGCTATTATTAGGTATTGTGGCACTAAGGTATCGGACTCAATGTGATGCAGAATATACAGTCTGTTTATACTGTGAGGTGACTCTGCTTATACTGTGAGGTGCATGAACGATATGCACGTTCATGCACGATCGACGGAATGGCATACGGCACGTGCGTTCTAACAGTAACTTTTTATTTAACAATATTCCCTTAACTTTACAAGCGCCTTGATTATTATTGTAATTAATAAATTCACTACAAACGATTCGCTTAAAACTCGCACTTCCAACTCCGCTCCAGTGTTTGTTTGTTCATCAGTCACATCCGTACACCATATCAACATGTCAGGTCTTCAAAGACGTCGTGGGCCCAGACAGGAACTCCCCTCTGAGGTGGACTCGCACAAGATCGGATACGACCCGCAGGAGGATGCGGTGGCTGCCATTACGAAAAAGACCCCGCTTCTAACCTTAATGGAAGATGTGCTGCTGATTGGGCTTAAAGATAGAGAGGGATATCTCTCTTTTTGGAACGATAGCATCTCTTACGCTTTAAGAGGGCTCATTCTAATCGAACTGGCATTTAGAGGGAAAATCGCAATGGTTAATGACCCGGCAAGACGCAGGTTTGAGCTTTCAGATAGACTTATTGAAGTAACTGACGATACACTTACGGGCGAAACACTTTTGGACGAAGCTTTGAAACTGATAAAATCAGACGAATCTAACTTGAGTGTTTCCAATTGGATCGACCTTCTTTCCGGCGAAACATGGAATTTGATGAAGATCAATTACCAGCTCAAACAAGTGAGAGAAAGACTGGCTAAAGGACTCGTAGATAAAGGCGTTCTACGCACCGAACGGAAGAATTTCTTTCTTTTTGACATGGCTACCCATCCCATTAGTGACTTGCAAGCAAAACGTCAAGTTGTTAGCCGTATTTTATCTCTTCTTGTAGACCGGAGCTTCAACCCGGGGTTTGAAGAAAAGTACTTCCCGCAATCTGTAAACTGTCCTTATTTGAGATCCATAGCTCTAGTGTGTGGTTGTTACGCAGCCAACGTACTTGAAAACGTGCTTGTGGACCTCAGCTACGAACAGAGAGACAAGGCCTTTGCCAGGGCAGACGAATTGCTGAGCTGCTACAGCGAGTATCCCTTTGAAGACAAGTCAAGCGACTTGGGAGTGGGAGGTAACGTATTCAGTGAGGTGACATCAGAAATTGAAGCCGACAAAGGCGGGCTTGTTTTCGAGGTTGTAGCAGCTGTCATCAGCGTGTTTTCTAACATGGATGCTATTTTATAGCTATGAAGAATTGGATAAAAATTGAACCAAGTTGGACTTTTCCTTTTTTTCGTAAAACCAGTCTCCACTTGAGTCCCACCAAACGCCTCCACCGAGCTTTTTCTCTTTGGCATACTGTGCTTTTAAGTGTGCAGAAACATAATTGTCGTAAACCACCAGAGTGGCTCCATCGCTGCAGTAGGCAGAAACGCATTTGTAGTCAAACATTTCTTTGCCTAATGGCAGTACTTTCCCTTCCCAAATTCCTCTTTCGCCGGTAGATCCTGGACCGACTTGTTTGAAAGAGTCTCCGATTTGTTTGGCAATAAAGGACTTGCCGTAATTGGGCATACCCAAGTTCACTTTCTTGGAATGGACACCCAAAGAAAGTATAAAGTTGATAGCGTCATCGCACGACAGGTCCCCTTGCTCTCTCTTGTACAAGTTTGAGTGATACTTTGCCTTGTTTGACCACTCCCCGGAGAGATCGTAACACATGACATTCCAGAAAGATATATACGGATCCATCCGGTTGATCTCCAAGACCTTCAGCTTTTCTTCAAACCCAGCCGTAGCAACAGAGACAGAGAATCTTTTTTGAAACCTTTCACTAAGCTCTCTCACCAGAGCAGTTAGGTTGTTAGCCTGCTGTTTGTCTTCTGGGTACTCCCAGTCTATATCCACGCCGTGGAAAGAATACTTTTCTAAAAGGCTGAGACAATCATCCACAAATCTTGTTCTCTTGCCGCGATCAGCTGTAACAGCTTTAAAATCATCAGCATACCCCCATCCACCGATAGAGAAAATGAGCCTAAGATGCGGGAAAAAATTCGCCAACTGCTCGAACTGTGATATCGCTCCCTTTGCAGGCTCTAAGCCATGAGGCAATTCATAGCCTGAGCTCTTGGAAGAACGAAAAGGCAGCGGTTTTTCGAGATCTGCCCATTCGTCGGACCAAATCAAAGCACCGGTATCCCGGTTGAAGCGTATAAATGAGTAGTAAATATGGGTCACATTCTGCAGGGGAATATCTACGGGCAGATGGTTTTTTTCGTACACAGACCAATTGGAGTAGTACAAGCCGGTGTTCATCCGGAAGATGATGTCTGGATGCGACGATGGGTCTAAAGGGTAATGTAGATAAATGGACCTCTGGAAATCGCTGTAGTATATCCAAGACGCCATTATGCGTGCTCTGCTTTTTTTTGTATCGTTGAGATGAGAAAACTTTGTCAATCAATGGGCAAGACTCTTAAGTCGAGTACTGAGCACAAGATTCAAAGACCAAAGAGGGTTTATGAAACCTCTAAATGCTCAAGGTCAATACTGTCATTTTCAGGGGCCAATGATTCATCGAGCGGGAGGTATAAAAAGACGGAAGGTCGACAAAGGCAAGTGCTCCCTGCCTTTCCTACACACAAGCGAGGTTTTCAGTTGAAAATCTTGTGCAGCTATTGTCACTATTTTATGGCTCTGGTGTGTATCCGGACTCACTCGTGTGATGCATGAAATACACGCTATTTATATTGCGACGCGCATGAGCTATATGAGCCCTCATGCCTGGATGATGAAATGGATTTCTATAGAAGGTTCCTTCTGGCAATTTTGAGTGGTGGCTCACGAATTATTGTCTAGTGACGTGTAAGAACCTCATGCGTTTATAAGCATAAGGTCTTATGCACTCTTTTTAATAAATCCCTTTGGATGGGCAATTCAGGACGCATGGATATAGTCGTCAATGTAGTTGAGTATTGTACAGTTACTAGTCGTCAATGTAGTTGAGTATTGTACAGTTACTAAATTAAAGCATAGCCTATAGCAAATGAATCCATATATAAAAAGCATCGGGTGATATAGGAAGGTGTGAATTATATATCGTGGAATGTTAGGGTCGAGACCAACAATATCAGTTCAGGTGACCTAGGCATAGCCTAGATGAATTAGATTGAGTGGGAGACAGTCCTTATATAGTCTACGGAAGGTACGGCTACCACCAGAACCTGACATGGAGGTTATAACGCATTTATAACAATCTTAGCTGAAAAGAAGAGTGAGACAAGGCCCCTTTATATGGAATAGAAGTTGAAAGCATATTGCAGAAAATTCAACAATACCGCTTGATTTTATAATCTTCGTAGCTTACGCTTAGTCGAAAATATACCTTTGAGCAGTAGACCGCGCTGGTTGGAAGAAGTGCTTTTGGGCGGTGTATACTAGAAAAATTATGCAGAGAAAGCTGCATAAAAGGCAGAGATAAGTTTTCCTAAGACTTTCAAAAAGAAAGAACATCTATTAGGGTGCCTTTCCTTTTGTAGTTTCTCGTTTTCTGTCCTGCAATTATTTCATTTCGAAGGGTCTTCAGTGAATTTTTCCAAAGAGCCACAATACCAGGTGGCATATTCGGCAAGCCATAGTCCGAGAGTTGTTCATTTCATAGGCACACGTGTATTAGGCTCATACAGAAAGCCATCTTATAAACGTGGCCCACATAAGTGGCAACGCTCCTATAGATTCTAAGATGGGCGTGTTTAAGCAACAGAGACCGTAATAGTCTGTGTCGTTTTGATGAAAGCTCCCTTACCCGTATGATAGATTTCCTCTGGAAAATAAATCAAAAGCTACAGAAGTTTTACGGTATACATCGTTTTTTGAGTGTGTCAAGTATAAGAAAGTCAGGGGCACCAGCTCATGCTAAAATACGGGAAAGGTGTAGCATCTGTTAGTGAAAATTACAATGATAAATCACTCACTATGCTGGAGCTCGAGAGAAAGGTTTGCCATGCATTTTCTTAGCACCAAACTAATACGCAAACAATAATGCTTTAATTTAATGCAAGCTATCTTTCCAGGCTTTATCAACATGCAACCCTCATAGTCTAAAGGTAAAAAAAAAAAATCCATTTTATTCACTTGATTATTTTAGTCATCCTATCCTTCCAAGAAGTTCCTTTTTCCACTTTAGCTGCCTCTTCTCGTTGAGCTACTGCATTTTGCTGATCGCCTAGGTAAAAGTTCCTTTGAAATAAGGACACAATTAAGGGCACAAAAGCCAGCCCTAAAGCGGCCGTGAACATCTTGTAACCCACTCTCGAGTAAGCCTCTATGGCACCCTGCCTAACCTCACTACTCATAGGGTAGGAGCGAATCAAGGTTATGCTGCTAAACATCTCTCTGACCTGTCTATCTGATACGTCCTCCGGCAAGTAGGTACGGAGGAGTTGAGGCAAATTATTAGTCCAAATTGAGGCAACAATACAGGAGCCGACAGCTGATCCTATCCCATTCCATAGGTAAAGGAGCGCAATTACTTGCGACAAGTCGTCATGATGAACACTAGCTTCAGCAGCCACCCTTGAGCCCATAACACTGACTCCGCCAGCTCCTAAAAGTATTTGCGTCGCTATCAAAGAACCGGTGGATGTGATACCTCTTTTCCCATTGATTCTGATTCCGTGCCCAATAATTTTTATTGCCAAACCACATACCTGGAGGTACTTGAACCTGTGAGTGACTCTCATGAGGACCCCGGCAATCAATGAAAATAAAGTGACAGACATGTTGAGTGATGAATTGTAGTAGGCCCAGTTTTGAGAAGACCAGTCTTTCACCACCCATACATAAGATGAGAAGTAGACATGGCCGATTCTCAAGACGCAAAAGTAGAAAAAATCCAAAATAACAGAACACACAAAAGTTCTGTTTTTGATAATTCTCAAAGGCATAGAGGGATACTTTGCCCATTTGGCATTGTAAACGACGTAGGAGATCAAAAGGATCCCTCCTATAATGATCATAGCAATCATACTGGGGTTCCTCCAACCATTATCTGCAGTTCTATACAGCGAAAAGGGAAGTAGCAAGAGGGACCAACCAAATCCCATGAGAAGCAGTCCGAAAATGTCTGCTTTAATCAATCCATCCTTTATCAATTTGAACCAATCTTTTTCAAGCTGCTGCTTCTCCTTGCCAACCGAGTCTCTCTGTGCAACGTGATCGTAGTACAACATTATAATGATGGCCGGTATAACTGCCACAGGCATGACAATGGCCCACATCCCAAAACCCCATCTCCAGTTGTCGGGGAGCATTCTCTTTACTATCAGTCCTGCAAACCACGGGTTGATCAATGTGGGGAGAGAAAGAAATGCATTACTCAGGCCTCTCCACTTCAGTGAAGTCAAATCACCGACCAAGATGGCGTTCAGTAAAGTAATTCCAGACTGTCCTATGGAAATCAAAACCTCGCCAGCTATATAAGCCGAAATGTTGGTACAAGAAGCCACTATTATGTACCCCAGAATATAAAAAAATAAGACCACAACATAAGTATATGGCCTTAGTGTAAGATCGGAGACCTGCGCGACGATAGGCCTGCATACTGAGCCAATGATTGAAGTAGCAACCGAGACCGTTGATAACATGGAATGTCTGCCAAACGAAGAGGTAGCCGTAGGACTATAATTCGATGTAGTGAGACCTTCTAAAGAGCGGGCCCAGGCACAGACTAAAATTGAAACCGCAAAAAGAACCTTGAGAGATTTCCCGTTCTTTGTGGTATCCAAAGAATTTTTCATCTGTTGAATACGACGGACTCCTTTTGCTCCACCAGGAGACGAATCTCCCAAGTTGGAAGTATTTTCCTCCACGTCGTGAGACTTTTCCCAGTTGGAGCTTTGCAAGTCTCGGCTTTTATTTTCCTTTTGTTCCATGCTTGAGCCTGGTGTTTCAGTCTCATCTTAAATGAAGTTATCGATTTAATCTCCGTTATGCAACATGCAAGATCTGCACGAGAGCGCATATACCTGTATGCCAAGGATTTCTAGAATGGACTGATTTCAAATTTTGCTCTCATGATGAAGACCGGCTTCCATTGCCGAGGTTAATTGTCTCTGGGAAGATTGTTCGATTTTGCCAGTTTTACGATGCCATGATTTGGCGCAAATTTTTATATAGAGGAGAAAAGTGGTGTTCGCTCTCTCCTCGGGCCCAATACGCAGAACAGCATTGGTGAAGGACGACTTTTGAATTTAGCATATTCTCATTAGCCGTTTGATTCATAAGTCCCAAAAGAGCATCAGCCTAAGCTCTTGTTGGCAGAGGGGGGGAAGGTTGAAGGATGGGTACAATCCTGATAAAAGAGGAGGTTTTCAGGTTGGCATACCAAGTTTCTCTTTTGACAGAAAGCCTCGGGGTGTGCCATAGAGATCATCATTGTGACCTTCTGCGACAAAGGTAAGCGGCAGAAGTTATGTAGCTTGTCAAAGGAATGAAAAACACTAGTCGAAAGCTTACAGAAACCTTTGAAAAGGGAAAGAAACAAATTCGGGAGAAAATTCATTTCTCTCCTTCCATATTTTCTTCGTAACTAGACACCATTTTGCGTATTGATGTTTCTCTCGCCATCTGGCAGCTTATAGCAGGCTGGTGAATATCATTCCACCCATTAAGGCCAACCTTTGGGATTATATGGTGTAGAGGATACTCACGTGTTCTATCATAGAGTACAAAACTTGACATAGATTACACAACTTGACATAGATTACAAAACTTGACATAGAGTACAGAACCTGAGCCATGGTATTTTCTCCATCCAAAACATCCATACACCACCACACCATGAGCTCACCGTCGGATCTATTTGACGAGGAAAAGTCACCACAGAACGATTTCGACATTGACGCAGCTTCGGAAGAGGAGAAGTTCGAAGCCGCACCCAAGAAATCTCTCTCTATAGCCATACCTCTCCATGCGAAATCCCACAATCCCAACAGTGAGACTCTATCTTTGAAAATGCCATCTTTTTTGTCGATGGATGCCAGACCCTTCGATCCCAAACAGTTCACAGAAGACGCTCAAACACGTGAGGAGGGCAGCAGTGCTCAGGATCGGCAACGGCGCAGAGACGATAAATTGATAGCAGAAAATACCATCAGATGGCGGTATGCTAAAAGCGATAATGACGAGCTTTACAAGCAGTCGAATTCGCAGATTGTGGAATGGACAGACGGCTCGTTATCTTTAAAATTAGGCGACGAGATTTTCGATATTTTGAGTAAACCAAACGAAGATAACTATCTTGTTGCGTCCCATGAGGCGCAGCAGATTCTACTTACGCATTCTGTGCTGAGCAAATCTATAAAAATTGTCCCCGTTTCCATCAGATCGCAAACTCATCAGAGACTCACCAAGGCTATCGGAAACAGAAATAGACTGGCTAAGCAGAACAAGGTGCAAAACGTGATTGTTAACGAAGATCTAGAAGCAAAGCAAAAGGCGCTTGAAAAATTGGAAAATGAAAAACTGCGTGCTAAACGGAAACTGGAATTGAAGAGACAAAAGGAGTATGATCAGCAGTACTTTGCAAAATCCTCCAAACGGGGCCAATATCTTGACGAGGAGGATGAGGAGGACCGTGAAATTGACGTTTCTAGACCGGCTGCCGGTTACGAAGATGACGGATTTGTAATTGAGGATGAAGATGAAGAGGAGGCAGGCGTGAGCATGGATGAGGATGACGAGCTTTTGGATTTGGCAAACGCAGATAGACTGAAAAGTGTCAAAGCAGCCGGGGAGAAGAAGTACGAGAGCGAGCCAGCGGACGAGGATGACGAGGAAGAGACGGTGAGCAGGAAGAAGAGAAGGGTTGTGATGGATGATGATGATGATTGAATTGTCAGTCTAAATCCACTGGTATTTAATCAAGTTAAAGGTCATGTTTTCATGGTATTTTGAAATGCGTCCAAGTACTCTGGTGCCTTGAGCCAGTTTTTATATGCGAAATGCGTCCAAGTACTCTGGTGCCTTGAGCCAGTTTTTATATGCATATCTGTATACGTTTAGATACTGCAGGAAGTTGAATAAAATGACTGGGGAACGGCTGCTAATTGACCCTCCATCGTATTATTACAGTCATCATCACATCTTTTGTCAGATATCTACCCTTCAGGTCAGTTCGTATATTATTTGCACAGTACGCCTCTGCACTCGACCCAATAGCAGATATTGAGGGGGGATTGATTGATTGCCTGATCTGGAGCAAAGTGAGTCTTGCACAATGCTGGATGCATTTCATAGCCTGAATGTTCTTGAGAGGGGCATGAGAAGTATAAAATTCTCATTATTGAAATCTTCTTCATGGAACAAGTGACACAGAGCCCCTTTGTGCAGTTTTGAGTCCACCACCCTCATACAATTAGATGTAATATTACTCTGTCGCCGGGATCAGCAGAGTTCCTCACCAGAGCAAAATGGCATGCCTCTCTCAAGGATTTTATGGCTGCAACAAGTAATGCACCGAGCGTTTCGAGTCGAATGAAGAAAAAGCAGTTTTTTGTAAAGAAAACCACACTCACAATCATCAAGCTAGGATCCACTAGAAACAAACTCTTCTCCACAAGGAAAACTAGTGCTTAATACCGGCCAGCTCAATCCATATTTTAATATAGTTGGAGTCACCAAATGATACTTCAATAGCATACTGTTTTGAAACGTGCAACCTGGGGTAACGATCTCGCTTTTTTCCCGGCTTGAAAAATTTTGAGGCAAGTTTTGGTGCTCTGCTGATTTACTGCAGTGGAAGAAACGTTGACTTAAGCTTCTAGTACACTGTTGTCAGAACAGGTGGTATTGAATAAGGTCTTTTTTATGCCATCATGTTCTGCCCCTCCATATGCACTCAAATGACTGTTTGCGATCTCAGCGGTTAACCGCGAGAGACTTTCCTATTTGATCAAGTCTATTGCTGCCAATCTTCTCCAAAAGAGCACACGGGGGAAATGCTGATCAATAAAACCTTCGCGTGGGTTGCTTTCTGGCAGACTTTAACGCCTCGACCGTAAAACAGACACCGGAGGTAAGAAATCATTGAACTCAGAGTGTATCTCTAGGTGCAGCAATAGCAGCTTTGGCCAGAGAAACAAAAAATAATCACTTGCTTTGAGATTTTTGAACCCACCTTTATCACGCTATACAGCTATCACGTGATAGTTTTTTTGCTACAGAAGCAGAGCTCTCGGCCATCGATTTCGCATACGCTACAAGCTCTTGACCTCCGTCACTCCCGTACACCATTTATGTGATTTTTGGCCCTTTTGTACTAGCTCCAAAGCCTACGCTTCGTCGCAAGGGAGACCACCTACATACTTCCCCCACTGGCCCCATGTCCGCCGACAAGACCTGCCATTTCCAGAAAAGCACGGTCTTCTTCTAGGTTCTTGACGTTTATTCTTTTGCGCGCCTCGCTTTCTCTGTTTTCCCATTCCCACTGGCTTTGTTGTTCCAATAACTGCTTCTCGTCTCCACAGCCCCAGCACTCGAGCTGGGTAATGGTGAACACATCTTCGTATTCGACCGGGGTTTCAAACACAGAACCGGTCTCAAAAGCCCCGTCTCCCGATGACAAATGCCGGAAAACCGCATACTCAAGAGCGGCATCCATCGTAAGCGAAACGTCTCCTGGATTGTACTTTTTCATATTTTGCTTCAAGTATGGCTGATAACTTCCAACACCGATACCGCCGCCAATTGTGTTAAAGTACAGCTGGGTCTTGGATTTGTTGTCAAAGACAATTTGCTTAGGCTGCAACTGAAACACTTTGGTATTTTGGTCTCCAAAGTAGTCCTTGTTGGTGACAGTCCATGGTTTGTGGACATAAACACCGAAAATGACCTTTTCCGACTGATTTTGCTTGCCCTCTTGCTTCAACATGGGGAAACTCTCTGCGAAATGGGTATACCGCTTGTTTCCCGAAGTCAGCCGTTTTCCGCAGACAAGCAAAATCGTGGGAGCGTTCCACTTGAAGACTTTTTGTTGAAACGAGCGCATCGAGAACCCAGCCTCCGATCCCGTATACAGTTTCTGCATGTTGGAGTAGCACATTTGCGGAGGCAAAAACGAAGCCATTTGAGCTAGACGTGGAGGTGTAACAAGCTTTGAACCGGGGTTTTTCGTCAACTCACTGGGTTCTGTCTCGGTATACAATAAAGTTTCAAGTATATAATGCAAAGGTTGTAACAGAAACGGCGCTGTACTTTTTATGATTTTATAAAATCGATCATAGCCCACGTAAACCGAGGAGAGATTTTCTGATGATGCGCTACTGTCGAAACTTTTCAAAAAGTTTAAACTCTGTCTTGAGAAGTCTTTCCGATTTGCACTCAAATTGTCCGAGTAGGAAGATATTCCCTTATGATTATTTCCCTGGATGGATATTTGAGAGATTGACAAAAGAAAAGTTACAAGTATTTCCAGCTTCTCCAGAGACACTTTGCGCGAGAGGAAAGTATCCACTTCTTTCAAAAACGGAGTCTGGCTCCAATTTCGGGGGACAAAATACTCTTTCTTTTCGTCTTTTTCTTTTTCTTGATTCAGCCACGAGTCAGACAGAGCTAAAAATATCAATTTATAAAACAGCGGCTCGCTCTCACCTCCCAAGATTTTACTTAATCTCTCTGGGTTGAGCATACACACGGCTTGCAAGAGCATTGGGGGTCTAATTTCCTCGTGTCTTTCACCAATAGTTGGGAAAGAGCCCATAATTGCGACAATATCAAAAATCACCTGCTTTGCGTCATAGTTTTGCGGTGCTCCCAGAAGCGAAGCTAAATTGTTCGGTGTAATGGTTTCGAATTCCTTCAAATTTTGCTTAAAAGAGTACAGCTCCACCTGCTGGAACTGACTGATAGCTGCTGTTGAAAAATGCTGCTTCAATTGGTCCCGAGAAACAACAGGTGTTGTTTCGTGCTCATCCTTGCTTATCAGTTGACCCATGATAACATCCAGACATGTTAGAGTGAAATTAGAGTAACGTTACATGGTGTACGGGAGTTCGCACTTGTCGTAAGATTATTCATCTCCAGGTCGTTAAACCCCATTTGTAACGAACGTAGTTCACAAAAGATGAGTAGCTAGCTGAAGCGATTACAGAAGAACGAGTTATGTAAGCCCTAGCCATAAGTATCATCCTGGAATCTTTGCGACGAAGCTAAGCTTAGGACGTTAGATCGTTGTTTTTTGGGTTGTGATCTGAATTGCATGATGAAGATCTCACGTTCTCCGTTGCGATGTAAGATCAAAAAATTGTTCACTAATTATATTGAAAGACATTGGATTGCGACGAAAAGTATGGAAGGTCTTACATAGCAGAGCCCACATAATAAATAAAACAAAGCATTCAATTACTTTCTTGATCAGCTGCTGCTGCTCCCAACCTTTGAGTCTACTGTATTTTAAAGGGTAAATGGATCTTTTCGAAACAGAGAAGCTACGCAACGAGACGGAAAGTGGACCAGGGTGATTGAACTGCACCCACTCAGTGGACTAAGGTGATTGAAAACACTTGTTTCTCTCAGCTACGACAAGAAAGGTCTTTGATGGAGAACATATGGCGAGAGCCTTCGGCTTCCGTAGTTTACAATATCGTGAATGACCAAATTAAGGCATCCTTTGTTTGAAAATTCACTCACATCGCTTCAGTTAAAAAGTTTAGTTGCTGACCAAAGTTCTTGATTAAAGCAAAAGAGCATTTCTAACAGCAGTAAGGGTGTTTCGCGTTCTCTTTTACGGACATTCAAGATTGGGACATCTTCTGCTCTGGTACTGTCGGCAAATGCTGGCAGGGACTAGTCGTATCTTGAGTGAGTTTGATGACGTGACCCTTATATATATACTGTCCATCACCCATTGCCATCCATACAAACAAAACAGGACAACGACGACAGATCAGAAATCCTTCTGCGAAGGTATAGGAAGTTAACCGAAAAGCGTCTCGAATAATAACATTTGGTAATCGGAAAGATAAGTTTTCAGAAGCGGAGGTTTAAAAAGAGTATGAGAGAAAAGTCTACGCGAATAGTTTCAGACTTCTGCATCAAATAAACTCTCGGGATCCAGACACCATTTCCTGTTATGCACGACGCACGACTTGCATTAGAGAAGTTGGGGTGCATGAAGAATTAAAACTTTACGCGCCAGCTTTGAAAAGCAAACCACAATGCAAACAGAATCAAAAAGAAAAAGGCTAAAGTCAAGCGACAGTGATTCTTCTCAGAGCTCTTCCAAAAGTGATCACTATGAGCATGAGATG
>JAJLSF010000032.1:0-43228 GCA_030567395.1 Citeromyces hawaiiensis
CACGTTGGCAAAGATGTCCCCGTCAAGCCCTTTGAGGGAGGATTGAAGGGTGCTTCTAGTGCAACGGATGACACCGAGAATGCAATTCTCAAAAAGCAGGACGCTGAACCCCAATTTGCTGTAAACCTCATCGCTGAGTCTGAGATCGAAACCACCAACCGCACCGCTGATAGTGTAGAGGTATTTATTCCGGAAGATAAGAAGGACCTGATCCCATTAATCAAGTGGGGGATCAGAGATTCATACTTTTGGGACATTGTGGTTGATAGAGTGGCTCATATGCCAGTCCCGAAAGACCGTCTTGACACCTTGGAAAAGGAAGAAGTAGCATCGATGATTGCTCCAATTTCTGTATTGGCGGAACTAGAAGCTCACAAGGAATTTTTACCCTATGCAGACTGGTCGCTGGGGTTCGTGATAAGAAAGTTGATGGAGTTTTGGCCAAACGCAGATTCTCGTTACCCAAAACCAAGACATGATGAAGTCTACTCCATTCAACAGATCGAGCTTTTGCAAAAAGCGGTCACAAGAGAAGTTTTCTACTTGTATTTGGAAAACCCGCTCCTCTGGGTGCCCATGAGGCATGACCAAATCCGCGAGTTGATTGCTGGGTTTTCTACAGCTGGCACACTGCTTCATGCTTTTGCTGCTATGTTTGAAGTTGGTGAGACCACTTCTCTCAGCGAGAATGCAATGGACATCTTTCCAAGGGACGCCTTACTGGATGTTCAGTATGCCGCAAGGGAACAAAGTGTCTCTGAATCGATTGGCCACGAGTTTAGCTCATATGAGCTTCAGGTATCTGTTGGTGAAGTCTGCGATGATGATAAAGCTGAGACCTTTTTTGACAGCCGCTTTCTAGAAGAAATTCACAACGAATTCGAAGAGATGGAAGGCTTGACAAAGTGTCTGGGAGCTGAGCAAAGAGAGTTTGAAGATCACCACATCTCTTTCTTCGGAAATGACACTTTACACTTGGATTCACATAACGTCGGCGAGACTAAAAGCTCGAGAGATCGTGATGAAGCCGAAACTTGCTCTGAGGAGCTGTGCAAGGACCTCAAACTTCTTGTGAGAGAAGCTTCTACGCCGGTTCCAGAATTTTGCGAGGACAAACTTGCTGATGATGGAAACTCTTGTTCTGAGGAGCTGTGCAAGGACCTCAACCTTCTTGGGAGAGAAGCTTCTACGTCGGTTCCAGAATTTTACGAGGACAAACGGGCTGAGGATGGAAACTCTTGTTCTAGCCGAGTGACTATTTGTGGCGCGTTAGAGGATGATGAGAATGCCATAGATCAAAGTGTATACTCCGACAAAAGTTTTGAAAAAGATTCTGACCAGATGGGATGTTTCCCAGAGTCAGCAACCACAAGTCTCCCGCCTAGTGTCGAGTCGATTGCCAAGTCCAAATGGGACAAATGCTTCAATAAGCTAAAATCGATTGCAAGAAAGGGTGGATCAACTGACGGAAAAGAGCCGGCGTCTACTAATGAGGTAGTAAATTTAGAGGAAAAGGCTTCTCATGGCTTCTGCAGAAACTTCAGTTGGTTTTCCTTGCAGAGCGGTGACTCTACCGCTAGCTCGAATAAAATTGGTAATCGCATCAAGGAATGGAAACAAAAGAGGTTGTTGGAGTTGAAGGAGCCTTTCAAAACACACGATACAGAAGACCTCAAGGATGGAGAAAACTGGCTCGATGAGAAACAAGATTTGTTTAGCTTCTGCGAAAATCAGTCACAGGACGAGTTTCAGCTTGGTGAGCTTGGTTCCGTTGATGACTCAGATGCTGCTCGTTCTGTGCAATTGTTCGACAATTCGAAAGAGACTAATGAAAAGGAGAATATTTGCAAACGCATACACTCCTTCAAGTTGCAGGATGTCACCGACGAGGCCTTTGCACATTGTTCATTAGAGTCGACTGCAAAAGACAAGCTTTTTATGGACTCACCTATTGCGACTCAAGAGCTCCAGGAAGCTCTCAAACCAGGAGTAAAAACTCGCATGGCTGAAGCTTGCAAAAAAGTCAAAGGCTGGTTCTCAATGAAGAAAAGTGGAAGACGGCCTTTGAGCTTGTGGAAACAGAAAAAGCACCCGGTAGAACACCAGGATGATGGTGCTTTGAAACAACCAAAAAAGACAAAAATGAATAGACGGGTTTCGAAACCACCACCATGCAATAAGTTTAAGAGGTGGTTTCTAATGGCGATAGGAAGTACTGACTCTTGCAAGGTACCTTGCGCATCTGTTTGCGCCGGCGACATTCGTCACCCATGCTTTCCGCCAAACCCCTTTGCAGAAGCCGGTTTCTCGACAGAAGAACCACCAAAGCAACAATACTTGGATGACCCGCGAGGGGGAAGACAGGAACACCCAAAGATGAAGTACTTTATTGACAGAGACGAAAAGAGAAGAGGCAAACAACCTGCTTACAAAGAAACGGCGAACGAAAAGCAGAAAAAACGCAAAAGCGAGAAAGTTGAAGCTGAAAAATTTCGAAAGTTTTGGCCTTTTGCAGACGACTTCTATCGTTACCACATGACGACAAATCCACAAGTGGACCTGAAGTATGAAGGATCTTCAAAGTGTCAAGAATGCTGCCTGTAAGGAATGGCTTATTTCACAGAACTCGAACCGCCTGAATCGCTGCTCTATTGGAAATGTGTAGGATGGGGATCCTATATCCACTACAAAAACAGCAGCACACAAATACTGCATCGACTGAGAGACATGTCCTGGACCTTTACCGCTGCTTACTTTACCCACAACACTTCTGGGCTGGGGAGCTTATATTGTTGTCTAAAACAGCAGCACGGTGGAAAATACAGTGGGGACTTTATCTCCGCCAAAAAAGGTCAAATCATGTCTCAGTCTTACAGTATCATTCAGGTTGGAGTTGTATAAGCTGGTTTCAAAACTGGTTGCTTTCGTTTACTGTCGTTGTCGTTGTCGTTGCCGTTCTTGTTAAGGTTGTCTTCTGGTTCATTGGCTGTCGCTTTTGAGATTTTCTCACTGTTGGTTTTCAAACTGAGCTTTCGGTTGTCTAATTTGGCTGAGGCCGCTTTCTCTGTTTCTTGGAGTCGATGTCTGTCTGGTGAGACTTTTTACACTTTTACTTGCTCAATATAGTTTGCTCAAATGACTTTGCGAGGTGTTTCGATTGACACACCTGCTGATAAAGTTGCGGAATCGTGCCCCAATGGCCGATTTTCACCTTTTCAGAAAGTTCATTAAAGCTGGGTCATGTACCTGAGATCTGGAGTGTGTTTTATGGTGCCTCCGGATGGCTCATGTCTGAGGTATGGGTACTATCGTGACAGCTACTATCCTAACAGCGAAGAACGTTGCCTTTTTAGTCGAAGAAATTCGACTCACGGGCTCCACCTATATTCTAACATGCGCATTGAATGGACTCTCCTTAGTTTTACTGGTCTGCTTGATCGAGCTTATTTCACCTCTCATGTGAGCATAGGATGATCTACTTTCACTGACGGATCCACAAGTGAGTAAATCTAGACATGTTTTCCTGTTGAGGTCGAATGCAAAGATTATTGATGTCAAGACCGAAGATCTGACAGAGTCGAAATCATTTGGCTAGTACATATCACGAATTCGCATAGGAAGCAAGTAAGATCAGAAGTAGCTTTATACCTAAGAAGCGTAAGGTTATGAGTAGGGCTTTAGTACAAGGTCAGATTTTCACGAACTCTATGCCCGGCGAAAAGATTTTCCTTTTAGCCCCATCAAGGAGGTATAAGTGTAAGGACGGCTTGGCGTATTCAAGTGCAAAAAGATAAAATGAAGAGAGTAACAGATACTATCACTCTCACACTATTTCTGATCGAGTTTGGTTGAAACTCTCTATGGTAAAAGCCCAAAGAAGCAGGAGATATGCCTCTAATAATTCTGGGAATTTCTGGTGTACCAATGAGAATTTTCACCATAATTTACTCCAATTTTCTGAATATGAATGCGATATCTTGACCCATCGAGGTATAACGGGGTTATTTCCTGTGGTTATAAAGTAAAGCCTGTGTCTATGGTGGAAAGTACTTTCTGTGATTTCCTGTCCTTACGTCTGACCGTTCGCGATTTTTTGATAGTTATGTTGTATATTGTTTTTGATGGTATTTCGATCGGTTGAACCTATTAAGAAGTACATGGTATAGGTTATATAGATATAGGTTATATACATGATTTATACAGTGGAAGTTTTATGTGATAAAATTACATGTAAAAGCAAAAAAGGAGCCCATAATATACATATGGTTGCTCGATATAAGTTCAGGAAAAATACCTTGAGCCAGAGCACTCTAAAAGGCTCACCTTGGGTGGCCTTTTTGCTAAATAATGGACGATCTGCGAGCGCAGTAAAGTTTCACTCGAGGCGCCAAAAAAATAAGATATTTAGCAGCAAATATGGAGAACGATATCGAAGGACAAAACAAGGGAAATAACAATAGCTGGAATTTCCGATATCACTCAAATGGACATAGACTCTCTCTATGTTCATGACCTCTTTCTTTATGTGGTGCATTACTTGAGAACAAAACAACGATATGGGAACGACATTCCAGAGAGTTTAACGGGGAGTCAATGGAAGGAAGCAGGAAGTAAGGCGATGAGATATGCTCTATGCTTCCAAAACCGGACATATCTAAAAGAGGTCAAACAAACATTACATAAATATGACGAGATCAATTTCACCATGAGAGGAACAGGAAAAATCTCAGAGAACAGAAATGACGAAAGGCGAACAGAATATAAAGTAGGTTAAATTTGTAATTTAATAAAATTTTCAAGTGAAGAAAAAACAAAGCAAGTGCCTCAGGGTTGATATCATGTGACCCACATTTGTAAAACATAAAATTGTTACCTGAGCATACCGACTTCTTCACCTTTGTGCTGCATACAACTATAGCAGAGAGGGCTCAGCCTTGTCGCATTTTCTAGCCTTTCCGGGATGCTGGAGAGGCACTCATTCTTTACACCATACATTGATCTCGCATGATTTCGAATAGAGCTCTACTTTTGAGTCTCACCGCCAAAAGATAATTTCAATGCCATTACCATTAAAACCTGAGAGCTAGAAGAAAGTGAAAGGGGTCTGCCCAGTTGACACCTACTTTGTGGAAGGTTTCTCAACTCTCTATCTCGTTATTCTTTGAGAATGTGGCTGTGTCCCGGGACATTGATGATGATGAAGCAGGCTCTATTTATTGGAGACTAGGATAGTACTTCTAAGAGTTCCCAAAGACTCGTTGACCATCTTTATGAAGAAACAGCAGAGCCGACATAAGTACTAGAGAGAGTATTTTATACATAGATTCACTCAGCCTTGAGAATTATTCATACTTCTTGTCGCAACTATACATCTCCCCATCGGAGATAACGGCACTGATAAGAAAACCCTCCATCACCACACCACGTCGTGTACCACCCGCCTTTACAACCATGAAACTACTCAGTCTCATTATTGCTGCCTCTCTCGCAGCCATTGGGACCCCGTTGGCTGTTCCCTTTAATGAGCTGTCCCTTGCTATGGATAAACTACACTCCCCTCCCTCTCACATGACAGAGGACGTATTGTACGTGTGGGGGTTGATGCAGCAGAGTTTGGGAGCAGAACAACTCAGATCTTCAATTGAAAACTACAAGCAAGTATCGCCGATGCCAGTGATGAAGCTACCGAAATCTCAAAATTTCGAGCTGGTCCAAATGCCAAAATTTAAAGGACATCAGCTGCGGGTCAAGAAAAATGTGCCAGAGTCCCTTGGAGTGGATCAGGTGGCTCAGTATTCGGGTTACTTGGATATCCTTGAACAGGACAAACATTTTTTCTACTGGTTTTTCGAATCGCGTAACGATCCAGCTAACGATCCGGTGATCTTGTGGCTCAATGGTGGTCCAGGATGCTCATCTATGACTGGTTTGTTTTTCGAGTTAGGACCTTCCTCCATCGGCAAAGATGTAAAACCTATTTATAACCCTCATTCATGGAATTCCAACGCTTCCGTGATCTTTTTAGAGCAGCCTGTGGGTGTAGGTTACTCGTACTCGTCAGAGCAGATATCATCTACAAATGCAGCTGCAAAAGATGTGTACATTTTCCTAGAGCTATTTTTCCAGAAATTTAGTCAGTTTACTAACAATCAATTCCATATTGCCGGCGAATCGTATGCCGGCCATTACATCCCGAGCTTTGCCGCAGAGATTATCACTCACGCAGATCGTTCCTTTGACTTGACCAGCGTACTCATCGGTAACGGTATTACCGATGCTCTGGTTCAGTACGCATACTACGAACCCATGGCATGCGGCAAGGGAGGATACCCTCCTGTTATCTCCGACAAAGAGTGCGGAGATCTCAGAGAAATCTACCCACGGTGTGCCAGGCTCGTAGAAGCTTGTTACACCTACGATAACACGCTTGCATGTCTTCCTGCCTCGCTTTACTGTGAGTCTCTCTTGAAGCCCTATTCCGAAACCGGCCTAAACGTGTACGATATCAGACGCGAGTGCGATCCAGACACTTCGCTCTGCTATAAGGGGCTCGAGTACGTAGATGAATACCTCAACAAGCCAGAAGTGATGGATGCGCTTGGTGCTGAGGTGGATGCGTACACCGGATGCGACGATCAGGTTTTCAGGAACTTTATACTCACCGGAGACGGAACAAAACCGTTCCAGCAGTACGTAGCGCAACTCTTGCACTACGGTGTTCCTGTACTGATCTACGCAGGAGATAAGGACTACATATGCAACTGGCTCGGTAACCTGGCGTGGAGCAATGCGCTAGAATGGGAATTTTCTCAGAAGTTTTCCTCCCAAAAGCTGCAGCCATGGATCTCCCTCGATGGAGACCAGGCTGGAGAGGTTAAATCTTTTGGTAATCTCACTTTTTTGAGGGTCTATGATGCAGGGCACATGGTTCCGTACGACCAGCCAACCAACGCGCTGGACATGGTGAACAGGTGGATCGGGGGGGACTATTCTTTTGGATATTGAGCTGTTGAAGTCTGTTGAATTTATAATGATTTGCTTGTAGCTCTTTCCGAACTGAGGCGAGCAAGCCTGTCTAAAGGCTGCCACAATGGATTATCTAAATGTTTTAAAGCTGCAAAGACTACATCAGGCATCTGATCTTTATTCAGACCTGGTCAAATATTGGCGAGAGTTGGAAAAGTCTCACCAATAGATTGTTAATTGAGTTTTGCGTATTATTTGGTCTTTTGAATGTAAATGTCATCATTGACCCTCTTAGGAAAACAAGATTGTGTAAAGGTGCATGATATACTCCTCGTGTAATATTACTCGGTCTACTGCATATGCATACATTGACATGAATATAGTGCATTAGCAGTGACTGTTGGGCATATGCACAGTTAATGGCCAAGGATCATTACTATATAAATTGCTTCCCTGGAAAGCTGTAGGGTAGCCACAGAACTTTCCTCCCGACTTGTAGTGACTAACTATGATATAAAGCTATAGTTTTTAATGTCATGTATTACTCACGTCATCGTCGACAAGATTAAATGCAGGGTATGGAATGTAATACTTTTCTCTTTCTCTTATCTTTTTTGTTTTCAGCTGCTGTTTCGAGATTGCATTCGTGTCCGAGTTTGAGCCGCACGCGTCTGCCGATATCATTTTTTATATATATTTCTGTCAGTATATATATCAACGCGTACACAAACAACTCATGGACTTTGACAAACTGGCATTGGAGCTGCGATGGTCCGATGAGGAAGACGCCCTCGTGACGAACGAGTCGGAGCTGGACTACCTTAATAGGGAGTACGAAAAAATCGGCATCAGACGACCGATACCGTCTTTAAATGACAGAGATGACATAAACATCACCAAAACTAGGTCTGAACCGGAGATTTATGCAGGGAAACCTCAGCAAAATCAATTGAGCGATCACGATGAACCGGACGAACGTGACGAGATTTTTGAAGAAGGCGGAAAAAAAAGATGGTTCCCCGTGATAGCGAGTATACTTTTCATTTTGCTGTGTCTATCAGTCATTCGGTTTCTCCCAAAGCACCGTTCAATCGAGCAGTATATACCTGTAGAGTCGCTTACGCAGGTTAACGAACGCTTTCAAAGTTTCCAGTCTTCTTTGGGAGAGCTTTCAAGAAGCCAGGACAAACTTTTTAGTAGTAATCAGCAGATGACCGAGCTCGTAAATCGAATACACAGAAACTTCAACGAGCGGTGGGAAGTTGTGGTCAAATCATTTGAAAAGATAAACGTCAGTAATAGCGAGCGAATCTCTGAGAACCGGCACTTGAAAGAATCCTACCAGCGGATCACAGACGCTATCAAGTTTCTCGAGGAAAAAATAGCCAAAGTCAACAAGTATAAAGGCGTTGATATAGACAGGTTTCTGGATGAGATCTATGCGAAAATCGATAGAATCGACGTCAGCCTGGAGGATAATAGCGTTGATAAAGTGGAAAAAATGGTGCAGGACGCGGTTACTAGGTTTAAAAAGCCGGATGTGGATCTTGAGTTCATGGCGGAAAATCTGGTAGAAAGAGAGATAAACCGTCGGATGCAAGATTTGAATTCAGATTTGGATTTCAAAAAATTTCTCAAGGAAAATGAGTACGAACTGGTCAAGTATATAAGAGAAAACTCTATAGAAGCGCTGGCTAAAGACCAGGTTGACAAGATGATTGACACGGCGGTGCGCAGTTACAATCTGGAGTTCAAGAACGAGCTCAATACTTTGAAAGCCTCCTTCTCTCATCGTCTGGATGATCTCAAGGAGAAGCTCGTCAAGGTTTATACTGGCAAAGATTCTCTGATCGACTCCACATCGGATGTTATGATCAAGGAGATGATTTCCAGAGCTGTCAGTGAGAACCTGGAGCAGAAAAGATTCAACTATGCGAATTTCAAGACAGGAGCCCGAATTCTGGGTCATCTCACTTCCCCAAACAGGAAAAAGCATAGAAAATTTGTATCGAGAATGATGTTTGGGTGGCTCGACTTTGTTTCAAGACATTTTTCCAGCGAGGAGTACGATAATAATTCTCCTGTGAATGCCATTTTGCCCGACGAGACAATGTGGCAATCTTTTTCAAACACCAGTCAGCTTGCAATAAGACTCTCTGATGCGATATATATAGATCAAGTAATCCTTCGGTATCCCCGATTCGATAATACCCTAACGTGTGCTCCTCGGAAGGTTTCTATTTTGGTCAAGCCGAAAGAGCGTCATCTGATCAAGCAGCTCAAGGCGGAGTTTAGCAACTTTGACCAAGGGTTTAAGTCGTATCTGAAAGAGTACACCAAGATTGCCGAGTATACCTATGAGCTTGAGAAGCCTACGCTGCAAAACTTGGAGGTGCCGCAGCTGGATGCTTTGATCAGGAACGTGGTGGTGTTGGTCGAGTCCAACTGGGGCGACACAGATAAAAACTGTCTCAGCTGTGTTATGGTTTACGGGAGCAAGGAGAAACCTCAGCCGGATGAAGCTTTAGGTGATGATGAGGTGGTGTGATGAAGAGGAGTTATTGCAGGCATATACTCAATGAAGCGAGCCGAAGATTGTTCGTTGGATCAAGTCTGAAGAGTGTTGAACCGACGTCTTAGCGATGGGCGTTGCCGATGGCTCAAAAAAAGGGCTTCTGAGTACCGCTCGGTATTTTTTGAGCAACCTCACCCTTTATAGAAGCGATGGGAAGGGGATTTTGCCCTTTTCTGAATACTCTAGGTTGTTTGGCATTGTTCGAGGGGACAGTAATGGTTAGTTATCGAAGAGCATTAAATGGTGTGACGTGTCTTCCAGAAGGTGTTAAGCAAAGAAAATCTCACCAGACGCAAAATCCAAGGCTACGCTTAAATTCTGCTTTCTCTACAAAGACCATAGATGACTCTTATCCGAAATCTTTAAAACTACAGGACTAAAAGAGTTAAACGCACTTTAGTAGCATGTTCAGTAAGCAGCGCTCTATGAAATTGACATCATTGAAACCTCCAACCCTACCAACGCAAACAAAGGAACTTGTCGGGCATTCCCCGTATTCGCTCAATGTAGATAGTGTGACGCTATTTAAGATTTCGCCGCACCCAAATTCTAGTCAGTATCTACTGATCACTGGAACTGTTTCTAAGACTTTTCAAAATCTCTGAACAGTGCAATTTTTGATTCCATGGCTCGCAGTTGGCCCTCTCTTGGAGATATCGTCCGAATGCTGGCTCCTGGATCCTCCGGAACCTGAATTCGGGCGCCATACCTAAGGTTAATGGTGTCAGGGAAATGCAATATCCACTTCTTTCCGATCATTTCACCGCTCGCAAATTCTATTTTATTAGCGTTGATCGTTGGACCAGGATCTGACTTTTTAAAAAATTATTTTGAACTTTCCTCTTCCAACTCAAGGGGATGATTGGAGATTCGCATTTTCTATCTCACTATCTATGTCTTTCAGAACCTGTTTTGTATGGAAAATTCATACGCACAGTGCAATGCTATGTATCCGCTTCACCAACGGATCTTATCTTAACATTAATTCACGTTGAGACACTGATATATCTACATTAATTTATATGAAAGATGAACTGCATACAACGCACCAAAGGTTTAATGAAACTAGCTGAGCTATACCAAAGGGTTAATATTGCGTGATGGCGTAACAAAAAGTCTCCTATGCTATATTTTTGAGTGGGCAAAAGTCTTGACGTGGGAAGTTTAATTCGCCAACGTCGCCTCGGATCGAATCGGGTCTGGTGATATCATTGTTGGTAGTCATACTTAGATTTATTGCAAAAATGTTAATTGTTTGTTAATGAGACTCTCTCTTTTCTCTCTCTGTCCACTTCCATTATATACTACCAAGTTGCCGAGCTGCCAATTTTTCCCCCGTTATGCAATCTTATGCATGAGACATTATTTGGAACCAATAGTATTGGTCCAGATCCTATTTCATGGGCACCGAGTCATAAGACTTAGTCCTAAATTACTACATATGCAGCGTGCCTGCCAGAGTTTCCTGTGACAGAACTTTGGCAACCTATTGTAGTCGACCTAAATTAATACGGAGGCGATTCGGGTTTATGAGTTGTATGAACCCAGGCCTCAGTGGCCTGGTTTGCGACTCTCTACTCCTCATACATTGCAGTGCATATGCATGGTCTACTGCATGATGCAGTGGAGCTGGTCTTATACCGAAGGAAGACTATGCTCATTATCATCCCTTCAAGGAAGCTGACTATTTCCGCCACTCTTACTTCCGTGGGACGTGGTGTTGTACCATCACTCCTTCCATCCGACTTTTACGTAGTGACTAACTGGAATTATAGTATAATGCTGCTTTGGCGTTAGTACTGTTGTAGATACTCACTCTTATGCTGACAAAAAGACACATCCTCGCAAAATTGTTTCTGATGCAGACTTCTATCTAGCTGGCTACAAAGCCAATTCGAACATGGCCTTATTTGGAGTATAGTAAGACTCACTCATGAGCGAAAAAACGAAATACATGTTTGTTATATGGAGTGAATCTTATTCTCGAGATCATAATCTAAAAAATGCATCAAATCAAGAAAATAAGCCGACCATTTTTCCTCTGAATGGTCTAGCTCTTGAGGTATTTCTCTGAGGAGATGATTGCGAAGCAATGTCACAGAGCCTCTTCGAAACCCTTTTGAAAAAGGGAGGGGCCTACTTTTCATCTTGTGACCGATGGCGATCAGAAGCTTGTCGCTCAGTCTAATGGTTGGGTGTCATGGTAGAGCCGATTAGTGGTTGCCAAAGTAAATATTTAATATGTTGATTTGGTAATGTCAGTGAGCAGACCGGTATATAACTCAGGTTGTGTCTGTCTTCATAGAGGAATTTTCATAGAGGTTCGTCTCCTCTGATCAATGCAAAAAGCAGAATGCTGAATCTTTATGTAATTGGATCTGTCATATATATTGGCAATGGAGTTAGAGTTGATGCCGCCTGCAAGGTTGATGCGATGGCAATAGTTTTACGGATATGCAACTGACGGTTATCTACACTGACGGATGAGATGACTAAGCATGGACTTTACCGTTAGGAGGAGCGAAATGTCGGTATGCGGGATGGTGCATGCGTATGCGTATGCATAACATGGTGCTTCGTCTTTCGCTGAAGTGCTCACATTTCTGGAAGATGACTGCTTTAGCCTTTCCTTCTCCTTACGTAATGGAGATATATCGCTGTTTATTGCGTCGAATGATATCTATTAAACCCAAATTCTAAGAACAACCTGTAGATTGAAGACCACCAGTCAGACCAGACAATCAGATCAACAAATATCCCCGGAAAAAGTTCACACAACGGGAATTGAACCCAGCGGGGCCCCACACCCACACACCACGCCATGTGCTACGATGTGCGAAATCTCACATACGTCTCTAAAACGGACCACCTGGAGTGTCCGGTGTGTCAGCAACCGTATGTAAATCCTTATGCCACCGTATGTGGCCACACGTTTTGTCAGGAGTGTCTTTGGGAGACGCTTCGAGTATCTCCGAGGTGTCCCCTTGATCGAACCCCGATCAATCGGGAAAACAGATACGACGTTGGTCCTGCTCCGGTTATTGTAAAGAATCTCGCAGACGAGCTGCAGGTAAAGTGTATATATAATAAAAAAGGTTGCGAATGGGTAGGCGGAAGATGTGAGGTGCCGTCGCATTTGGAAGACGAATGCGGGTATTATGACGTGGAATGTACTTGTGGCTTGTCAGTGGAAAGAGGAGCTCTTAAGGATGAAAAGTGCCCTCATGAACTGGTGAGTTGCGATTTCTGCCGGTTGGAAATGGCAAAAATGGAGATGGATACGCATTTGTCTAAAGTTTGCGAAGAGTCTCTAATCGAATGCACCGGCTGTAATGATCGGATGGCGAAAAAGCTGCTTGAAAAACACAAATGCGATCAATTTCTTGTTCCCTGCTCAGCTCAGTCATACGGATGTAAGTGGAATGGGACAGAGAAGGCACTTGAGATTCATATAAAAGAGTGTGTTTTGTATAGTTTAGTTCCATATTTCGAGTCACAGGAGAAAAGAACCGATGCGGTTGTGAGAGAGAACTCGCACTTGAAACGACAGATGGGGATGATTTTGGATGGTGTAGTTGGTGGCCGTATGGATGCATCACAAGCGGCAGAAACAGACTACCTCCATCTTATCATGGAGATGGAGCGTGTGCAGCTGGATGTAGATAGTCTAAGAAGAAACGACAATGGGGTGGTGCGTGGGCTGGTGAATGACTGTATGGCTCTTAAGGACGAGGTGAGCAGTCAGAGAGCCATAATACACAGCCTTCGAATGCAGCTGCAGTTTTTGATCTTGGAGAGAAGAACTGAAGCGAGGTTGAACAATAAGTTGTGAAAAGGTCTGAAGACTTTATTCGCTTCAGCTCGAGCGGCTTTCCTGTGGTTTGGATGTCATTTTGGTTCTTCTCAGCTGTTTTTTGTGTCTTTTTGAATCACTGCAGAAACTGTCATGAAGATCTGTCGATTGTAGGACAAGACCTTCAAATCGAGTACTGATCCTATTACGCGAGTCTCAAGGTTTTCAAGGCTCAATTACATCAATAAACGGAGGAGCTACACAATGAGATGGGGAGTTGAAGTGGTTGTGTCTTTTTTTTAGCTCTTCATTAAGAGAATCAACATTCTCTTGGTGGGGTGTTCTTGTCGGAGCACTCTACACTCTATAAGATGCTTTATTCCTGCATGCTGATTGGTTTGTGAGGCTGCCATTCGCATGCGCCTTTCCCACTCAACATAAATCGACAGAGAACTGTGCATGTACGCAAGAGGCAGCACAATACCATGCCATTATTCCGAGTGGAGTATGTGAGAAAACACCAGAGGCACTCAAATGACGGAGGAGTGATTAGATCGGTGATGGGTAATTCGGTTTACGGTCCCCCTGTGAGAGATGAACCATTTTTTTTTTCTGAGCCAGATCAGCCATACGGTGCAGCCCTTCTATAATGGCGGCTACAGTGCAATCATCTGTTCAGGTACAAATCGGCTACAGCAGAGTAATCGAGGCCGCCTAGAGACAGGAAGCGGCACCATGCGAAAAAGACAGCGATTCATCTTGCTGAGTGTCTTGATTTATCCACTGTTTCAGTGGATTTAACTACCGCGGAACCCGTAGGAGGTATTTAAGATAACTAGCTCATGCAACGCTGACGCCCGTACACCATTTGATCATTCTGCTTGGAGCCTCAGCTTATGCCTGGTGGGAGGTGGCCACATCTCTAATAGCGACCGGCCCATAAATAAGGCTTATCAGGGTCGGTGATTTTTTTCGATTTGCTGATCTAGATCCACCCCTGTTTATTGTTTTCTGAGACCTGGATCCAGATCAGATCTATCAGATACCGCGGTGTATGCGCCGTCATGTAAGTTATGTACGTGAGTGTCTAACCTATGTCGTAAGATCGGTCTTGGATGGTTCTGCGAACAAGAATTGGACTACATTGACCAGACGGATCTTTGAAGGAAGTGATGTTTAATCATATATAATGGATCAACCATAATTCTCAATAATGTATTTTTAAAAATACTCCCCTACATATTTTGCTCTTAATACCGACTGTAGGGGAGTGGCGCTTTTATTAAAGTTTAACTCATACTTATCACGAGGGCTGTGGCATAAAGTCCGCAAAGTTTATGCCCGGCAAACGCATGTCCACTTAGTATGATGAGTGGCGACCTAGCCATTCAAGAAGCTTCAGACAAGAGGTTTCACACTAACGAAACGTGGTAGAGAGTGGTCCTCAGAGGACCCTGAAGAATTTTTTTAGTCCGGTTGCAAAATGTCAGCTTTAATGGCTCACATGCGGCATAAAGACTTCCAAAAGCGATTCTTCTATACCCTAATTTATAGGAATTATACATCTCATTCAGAGTTTATGCCCTTTATGCCACAGCCCTACTTATCACCAACAAATTGGGAGTTGTAGCCCAGCAGGTTATTTATAACATCTTTTAGTTACACCTTTTAAGCGGGTTAAAATCAACAACCTCTTTGTCCCAATTCGTAGTACGGTCCACTGGTTAATGATCAGTGGAACATAATGCGGTGGACTTTACTGGTAAAGGCAACGCCCAGACCAATACTAGATGACAGGCGATAGATATCACATCATTCCGTTTAAAGGGGACACAAGGCTGGATTTATGATAATGCTAAAGGTTGAGTGAATAAAAGTACTGATAGATTGAATTGTCGAATGTCGATTTATGAAAAAAAAGGTTGCACTTGCATACCAGGACCTGGGAAGCCTCCTACTGGAAGCCATCATAATTTGTGTGTCATATTGGTACTCACTCAAAGTGATGCAGGCCATTTATACTGTGACGTACATGAACGAAATGCACGGGTACCTTTTACCTGCCGTTTGTTCTAACACATCATAAAGCGCTTTTGGAAAGACTCGCTCGCCCTTCAGGCTTGCTGATTTAAAAAAACAATTTATTGAAACCTACTTCTCCTCTGTTGAAGAAGAATTCTCACTCTCAGCCGGCTCAGCCACTTCCTTCTTGTTCTTTGGCACCCTAGTCAGCCAGTAGAAGAACAGTGTGAAAAAGCAGTTGATGGCGATATAACAAATAAAAATCCCCCAGTCTCTCCACTTTTGATCCGGGTTAACATGGATGGACTGCAAAAAGGTGTTGGTGGAATCCATAGGACACAGCTGACACATGTCGGTTGAGTTTTCGTCCACGAGGTACCCACCAGCAATAGACATGAACGACTGCATGTACGACGCGCATGTTTCTCCATCGGGAGGAGGGAACCTGAGAAGTTCCCTTGTGGAACAAACCACATTTGTGTCAGCCACAGCTGCGGAAAGCACACCAGCCACCCAGTATGTGGCAGGACTGACTCTGTACATAAAGCTCCAGAACCCGGTAGGGTACATGAGAACACCGCAGAAAGTTAGCGAGAGTGTAAATAGCAGCATGGCGAGATTAGCAGCGTTATCTGCAATTTGAAACCCGGCCACACACGCCTGTCCTAGGGTCCCGGAGTACACAAACCATGCGGTAAGCATCAGCCACATGTATGCGCCACGCTCAGCCACGGCATCTGTGGGTAAAGCATTTCTCCACAGCCCAACGGGGTAGTACCAGCAGAAGTAGGTTATGGTACCCATGAGAAAGTTCCAAGGCACTTCGACTGTTATTTGAGCGAGTATGAAGGCGATCCACGAAAAGGTCTTTGAAGGTCTTTCGCGAACTTCGTAAAGATCACGTTGAAAGACATACTGCGGCAGCATTTGCTGGATGAGGGTATTGAGCACCACCATAAACATAAACACAGAAAACATCTGGTTCTGTAGCCCCTGTTGCGACTTGTCGGCCATAAAGAAAGAGAACCCGTTGAAAAGCGAAGACGAAATGGCCAAAAACGCTTTGGACCAGATGTACAAAGGAGTTCTCCAGTACTGTTCAAAGACACGACGTGTGACCCAAACATACTGAGACCACAGAGGAGATGCAAACTCCGCATGAGACTCTCCTGCAACCTCAGCGGGCTTTTCACCGGCCCGTTCCATATCGGCTAGTTCTCTTCTTACTTCGGCTCTTTCGGCAGACTCCATCCACACTTGGTGGTAGTCTTGGGTAGCGTGAGATCCCGGGGCGGCTCCAATTACCTCCAACATCCATTCGGCCGGGTTAGCTTCTTTTGGACACTTTGCAGCTCCGTGTCTTTCAAAATAAGAGATCAGCTCGCAACTGTTCTTACCGAGGTTGCCAAAATACACCGTTTTCCCGCCTCTTTGCAAAAAGAGCAGTCTGTCAAACTCCTGGATCAGCAAAGAAGACGGCTGGTGGATCGTACACAACACGGCTTGCCCATTATCTGCGAGCTTACGCATCAGCTGACAAATGGACCAGGCGGTCTGCGAGTCTAAACCACTGGTGGGCTCATCTAAGAATAGAAGCAGTTGTGGCTTTGCAGCCAACTCAACTCCAATTGTGAGTCTCTTCCGCTGCTCCACATTCAAGCCTTCACCCGCCACACCTACTATGGCATCTGCGTATTTTCTCATTTCCAAGATGTCAATCACCTTTTCGACGTATTCTTCCTTTTCGGATTTGGATACAGTGTTAGGTTGACGCAGGTATGCAGAAAACCGCAGTGCCTCACGCACGGTGGAAGTCTTGAGATGCAGGTCCTGCTGCTGGACATAGCCTGTGGATCTTTGGAACGAAGGGTCACGCAGGTGTCCTGACACAAACATGGACCCTGTCACAACCCCCATTGTGACACGGTTTGCCAGAACATCCAAAAGGGTTGTTTTACCGGCTCCTGAAGCTCCCATTAAAGCGGTTAAAGTCCCTGGTTTAACCCAACCGTCAACGTGATTCAAAATCCGACGAGTTTCGCTTTTGATCTTGACATCGTAGCATACATCTCTCCAGTGGAAAATGTCCTTCCCGACAACGAGATCTGCCACCTGGGAATCCCCCGGGGGAGTTTCAGGTCCCTTTTCGATGTCCTGTAGTTTCTTCTCCTTTTTGAGCTTACGAAGTGTACCCTGTTGGAACAAAAGCACCTCACCCTTTTGCATGGCCCCGCGGTTGTACTCCACGCCGACAACGTATGTCATGAGGAAGAAGATGATGAATCCGATGATGATCCCGAAATTTCTCCACTTGTGGCCGATGCGGTAGTCGAACGACTCCACGATATAGCGGGTTCCGCTTACTACTGAGGATCCCGCTTCGCTTCCAACGGCTGAACAAACCCTATTGGAAAGCGAAACGGTGTCATATGACCCGCCCGAGGGAACGAACTGCGCACAAGTAAACTCGCGGCCGTGTAATTCGTTCAGCAACAGCGACTCGAATGCGTATCCCACAGGGTTCAAATAATTGATCCACCGAGACCAGCCCAGCATATTGGGAGTCGGAATGGTGAATCCGGTAAAGATGGTGAGCGCCAGCAAAAGCACAGAAGCCGGGGTCATGGCCTCAGGTAACGACTTGAAGTAGGCTCCAACGGTTCTAAACAAGTGCGACATGGAAAAAGTGGCACTGATGTTCATCAGAAAGTAGAAAAAGAACCTTCCCGGGTTTCTTCTGAAATTGACCATGAAATAGTACACCAAGTTGAAGGCCAGCGCTGTAAGCAGCTTGGGAGGGATCTCGGTGAACACAGAGGCAAACGCATCAGCGGAAGGATGGTACATTGCGAATTGTTTGTGTTTCTCAACAATAGGTCTTGCTTCGAATAAGAGCATAATCTCTAAAAGCGAACTAAAAGCGTTGAACAAAACGGCGAAAAACATGGCTGCTCCTCTATAATAGAGCGAACCTGTTGTTTGGTCTAGGTTGTAAAACAGCGACGATATGATCAGTCCCATGACGGAATTACCAATAACCCCGAAAAGCGTAATGGAAGGGTCACCTTTGGTTCGCTGTAAGTTACGTTTCATCAGCGCACGGATCTGCATGAAGTAAGAGGTCCTGAACGACGATTTGCCCCTCGTGTGACTTGCCTGGCGGGCCTTGTGGGCCTCCTCAAACTGCAGAGACCTTTCACCGCTCTTGGTGCGGTCAAGGTACTGATCTACGCGTGTCACAAGCTCGGCGTACTCCGGTGACTTGCGCCAATACTCGGAGAATTCCGCAGGGGTTTGTGGCACCTTGTCCTCGAACCCGGATCTTACAATTCGTTCCGCGGGACTTGTGACAGATGTCAAATAGTCTGCAGTTGTTTGTCTTGCGGGACACTCGTAACCCATTTCCCAGAAAAACTTCTTCGCCTTTTCAGCAGCGCCGAAAAAAATCTGGTACCCCTCGTACAACACAATTACATTGTCAAACAAGTCATAAGCGTCTTGAGAACACTGATAAATAGCGATCAAAGAGGTGGTGTCACACACAACGGCGGATGTCTTGATAGCACGGATAAATTCTAAAGCGGTGGCCGCATCCAGACCACGCGTTGCGTTATCCCAGCACTGTAAAGAGGAACCTGAAAGCGAAACCTCGGCAATACTAACTCTTTTGCGTTCTCCTCCAGAAACACCACGAACAAGTTCGCTACCCACTTTTGTATTCTTTGTATGCGATAACCCGTACATCGCCATATAGACGTCCATCATGTGTTGTGCATGCTGCTTACGGGTCACGCCAGGGGCCCTATTCTGTGGGGTACGCAAAGTGGCCGCAAACTCCAAAGTCTGTCCCACACTCAAATGCGGGAAATGTACATCTGATTCTGCGGAAAATGTCACTTCTCCTCTGTAGTTGTTGTTTATCTCGTGAGGGGTGAGTCCGTCGTATGAGATCTGTGACTCTTCACCCAAGTGAAACCCATACGTCTGTGCTGAGATGGATTTCAAAAGCGTAGAACATCCGGCTCCGGGTCTTCCTAAAACAACAGTCACTGTTCCTGGCTCAATCAGAGCATCCATGGGCTTCAGAATATCAAACTCCCGAGACTTGTCTCTTGGTGTCACAAGGTCATACAGAAACCGCCCCAGTTTAACCGGTGCATTCAGCACGGTGCTCTGATAGTCGGCATCGGTAGCAACACCGCTGGCTACCAGATTACGGTATCCAATACCAAGACTGGTGGGCTTGTAATACTCTGGGTCTGAGTCCATAAGTTTCTTCAAGTTCTTGACCCAAAATCTGGCCTCAAAACTATCACTGCTGGGGTCAAGTCTAGGATCAATGTCGCCGGAAAATGTCGAGACACCGGGAACTTGCGACATCTGTGACATGGTCCTAACCAGTTCCAGTGACTTGGCCCTAGCGGCAGGGTTGGGATGCTCGTCTCCTCCAGTCATGGTCCTTGCCAAACCTTTAATATTCTCCTCCACATTGTCGTCAAAACCACGGTACTCCCCCACTGAAGAGTGGATGGATATGGTGGCTGCGTCTGTCATGTTTTTTTTTTTTGATCAACTATGCATGAAATTGGTTTGCTTATGTACGGCTCGGGCCTCGGACCTTGTCTGTTCCGGCCACTTCCATTTGGCGGAATAATGAGTCCGACGTCCCGGTTTTGCAGGGGCCATTTGTCAGTGGTGTCCCGGTTAAGGAGTTGGCATGCATTATCTCCGGACGGTGAGGCTGGCTGTGTTTAAATCCGCAGGTGCAGCTCCGAGGTTGTTATCGCCGAGATGAGTCACTATCACCGCTTTCCGTAAATGCAATCTCTTAACCCCATTGGCATGAACTACAGATAAGAAGGGCACAGGTTTTGCCCGCTTAACCAAGAAGGGAGGGGCACTCTCTACAACATGATATTTCAGAGTATGTACACATCGTTGTTGATGATGCGGAGGTCTAGTTGAGCACTTTCCACAATTCATTGTCAGCTTTGATTAGTTAGAGTCTTAGGTAATCTTAGAGACAATCTGAGCTAGATTCTGGATCAAGAAACCCGACAAGGTCTGCACGATCCGACACGATGAACTGTACATATGTCCATGACGATGGGCTTTATCCGAGTGAACTTGTACAACCACTCCTAAGGAGGTTCGGTCGTACACAATAACCCCACGACTTTGTCAGCCGGCTGGAGCGGCCGCAGTAGACCTTTTGATCAACTCCCCTTGCCCTAAGGCGTATGCGGTCTACTGCATGTGCATGCAGTGAGGCAGAACAATAGTGGACTTAATCATGAATAGCTGCCTAGATCAACATTGCGAATGGAAGTTGGCATTCTGCCATATTATGCTTCCCACGGACGGCTTTACGGTATACATGTTGTTTCTTAGTAAAGTGTAGAAATGTCGATACTCACGTATCACGACACGACAACTAAAATTGTCTGGCTACCCTTCAAGCTTCTTTGAAGGGAAAAGCCGCCCCTCATCTATGGTTTCTTTTCTCAAATGTATAAGAGATTAAGAGGCATCACAGACTGATTAATTCCTATTTACACTCGAGACATACATATATCCTTATACCTTAGACACGGGAACAAAACCGGGCATTTTTTCTTGCAAAAATTGCACCTCATTCCACAGCCCCCTTCCTTTGGTTGTCAGAAAATAAATCCATCTGACTAGAGCTTGAAGTGACGAAAAAAGAACAGACACCATGTTATGCAAACCGATTTTTTCATATTTCTATAGTTGGAAGGAAAACCTAGTCTAGCTGAAATCTTATAGATCATAAACAGATCGTCTGACGCAACACTGATTTGTTATTAAATGGAACTTCCATGTAAAACGAACGAAAAAACATTTGTTGCAATGTTCTCTTCCATTAAAGTCATCCATTTCTCTTTTCAGATGTAAGAAAACACAAATGACCAAACATATGATCAGTCATCGCTTGGGTTGAAGAGAAGTAATTATCCTGGCTGATATTTTTACAGATGTTTATCAATATATAGATCGGTTGAAGTGTTTAGATCGGTTGAAGTGTACCTATTAAGAAGTACATGTTATAGGTCGTTTAGGTGATTTGTGATATAATTTTTTTGTGAAAAGAAAGAAATAGATCAAAAAATTAGAAATAGATCAAAAAATTTGACAATTCAAGTCACAGTCTTCTTCATTTTGAGTTATTAATTCAAAAACCTGGCTAATCACAAAATAGATATCAAGAAAAGACGAGGTGGAGTTATATGTTCAACGATCCTGCACTTAAAGACTCACCAAAAGGTTTTTCTCGACTTACGGTTCCAGCTCACCTTCCGAGCTTTACTTAGCTCAATTAGACCGCTGCACATTCAATTAGGGCAAGAAATACATGGAGGTTCCCTGCATAAGCGCCGTGCAGACGCATGCATGGAAGACGCACCAGCCTTATCTCAGTGAGCCGTCTCAAGCCTCACAAAGAAAGAGCAGCACTACTGAGGATTGAGTAATCATCTGCACCTTTTTTTTTTTGCAAAGCTCCTCCTCTCACATTCGTCCTCCTGATTGTCTGCCCTCCTCCTGCCAATACGTCCCGCTTCTCTCGTAGATCAGTACGTCACTCACTCGCGGATCTACGTCTCCACCTACACACTTTTCAGATACAGTACAGAAAATGTGTGGGGATCATGCAGTACAAAAAATCATCAGATCTCTATAAAGTACCGCTCACGCCTATATGGCAAGAGTATGACTTCTGTGGAATCAATCGACCGCTTCTCAAAGCGAGTGTCTAAGCTATTTCGTCATGAGAAAACATCTAAAGAGACAATCACTTTGGATGACAAAGTACAACAGTCCAAAGAAAAGTTTTACAAAGGGGTCCCCGCCTCATTGGACGAAACCCTATGTGCTGCTCTTCCAGCCAACGTCTTTTCCGGATACGACCATTTGACCTTGTATGTTTCCAATGCCAAAGTTTCCGCCTCCTTTTTCGTCAGCATGCTTGGATTCGAGCCTTATGCTTTCAAAGGGCTCGAAACGGGATCTCGATCAATCTGCTGCCAAGTGGTGAGAAACGGTAACATTGTTATTCAGTTCACAAGTGCACTCACTTCAGTTGTGGATGCAAAAGATCCGGATGCAGAAACGGTTGCAACGATTCACCGTCATGTGAAAAAACATGGCGACAGTGTTAAGGATGTAGCCTTCACTACAAGTAACGTACAGAAGGTTTACGATTCCGTCTTGAAAGCCGGTGGGAAAAGTCTTGCGTCGCCTATGAGGGTCAACAATTCAAAAGACGGCACAATCGTTATAGCTCGCGTGTGCTTACTTGGGGACACCACACATACCCTCGTTGAAAGAGAAAACTACAGAGGGTTTCTTCCCGGATACGAAAAATACGACAACAGTTCCCAATGGGACTGGATGACCGATGCGGTTTCGTTAAGGGCACTGCCTGCTGTTGATCTTGTTCAGATTGATCACTGTGTGCAAAATCACGGATGGGATCGAATGATTGAGGCGTGTCAGTTCTATGCAAATGCCTTTGGGTTCCACAAGTTTTGGTCGGTTGATGAGAAGGATGTTTCCACAGAGTTTAGTGCTCTGCGTTCTATTGTCATGGCCAGCTCTAACGAAGAGATAAAAATGCCCTTTAACGAGCCTGCAGAAGGCAGATGCAAGTCTCAAATCGAAGAGTTTCTTGATTTCTACGAAGGACCAGGAATCCAGCACGTTGCACTCTTGACAAACGATATTCTTTCTGCCGTTTCAGCTTTGCGTGCTCGCGGAATTCAGTTTATATCTGTTCCTGGGGCTTATTACGAGAACCTCAGAAAGAGACTGGCAGGTTCGAAAGTGGAAATTAAGGAACGGATGGAGGATATTCAAAAGCTAGGGATTCTGGTGGACTTTGACGATAACGGATATCTGCTTCAGTTGTTCACCAAACCAATGGGAGATCGGCCCACGTTGTTTTTCGAGATAATTCAGCGCTGTAATCACAATGGGTTTGGGCAGGGCAACTTTAAGGCGCTTTTTGAAACCTTGGAACAGGATCAAAGATTAAGAGGGAACCTCGTGTAGCGGAAAAAACGATTGACATCTATGAAGTACTTGTATATCTCTTGAAAATGTGTGATAGATGGCACCATAGGAGGTCACAGGCTTTTCTGCATCTCATATTCTGCAGTAGACACTTTTGATATTGAAGGGACAGTGTATCCTCACACAATCCTGAGAACAGAAGAAAGTTTTGTGGTGTACGGGCGTGAGCCTTGCATGAGCCGCACAGATTCATGTCACCGCTCGATACCTCCTGTTGTTTCCACCTAAACAATAAATAGGGACAGTAATAAAGCCCCTCCCACCAAGCTTAGATTATCCCCAACTTTTTTGGAATATACAACTCGGATAAACTCAGCTTAATTTCTACTCGACATCACCACGCAATCACGACGGCTAATCGACCGAAATCAAAGCGGTGGATTGTTGGATTGACTTTCTTATTATTTAGCTCTTGTTCGAATAGATGGCCATGCTGCACCAAAATTGAGCAGCCGGCTGCAACTGCTTTTCTCCCTCTCATAACCACTGTAAATGACGCATATCCCGGAGTAAGGTATAAAAAGCCTCCGCCGGGGTAGCTTGGCCGGGTGGTTCAGCTTTTGCCGGAAAAAGCAGTAAGCTTTTGACCATTGGCCATTAAAAGGCGCCGTTGAAAGTTTTCAGAAGAGAAACCGACTTTACCTTTTGGAAATTCCTGCATGCTGACACACAGGTCCATAAGGCTTGTGACTGCTCTTATAACTTGATAAATCTAGGCGTTGATCGTAGATAACGATGCCATGTTTTCCCGTAATCGTGCACACAAAGAAAAGTGCGGCAATAGAAGAGAACGCTTGAGATACAGAGGCAGGGAACTACAGTAGCTGACTTGCACCCGAGTAAATAGGAGATTCAAAACACCTTTTCTGCATAATCGAGGATCATAGGTTGCGAGTTTGTCTCTTACTAGTAGGACAAAGTGTGTTGACTGAAGCAGAGGGGTATAGTATTTGCAGTCCGAGATTCCCACGATGTGAAGTGGGCCCATCTTTTGGCAAAAACCTTCTAGATGGAGCCATTCCGTCATCCGTGTTCACGTCTCCGTATATAGCGTGAATTTGAGTCCGAATATACCTTTGTGCCTCAATCCTGCTTTATCACCATCTCGAGCCTGGCCATCTGGTTAAGGGGAGTCTCATCACCAGTTCAATAAAAAGTGCAATACATCTTAGCTTTAAAGTGAGACTCTTTGTTGCATCAGTGGCCTCTTTTTCCTTGCCACACTCGAATGTGTGCGTTTGTGGCTAGGCTTGAAAATCAGGCATTTGATGCGTTATCCTGAAGAGAATCCCAGATCGACAAAGAGCTGTTAAAGGTCGAAGAAAAAAAAAAAAGGCGGACAACTAGGAGTATCTAATAAGGGGAGAACATCACCCGGAGAAGGCACCATGTTTTTGTCTCTTTCAGTACCTTATTTCTTTAAATTGCCTCCTCGAACCACCTTTGAGATTATAGGAGTTATCGAGTGGTGACACTGAGTCATGCAAGGCTCATGCAATGCTGACGTGGATATGTACACCCTTGTACCACAATATCAGCCCAGCAGTTCATTTACTGATCAACTTTCTAAATGCAGTGATATCCCAAGATCAGATAAAGATTCAGAAACTTTCTATCTTTGATCAGCCCTCAAAAGGCCAATCAACATACATATAGTCTCACACTTGGAAGAAACTCAATAATATGGCTCAAAAAGTCCTTCAAAGAGTCACAAAAGGCAAATATAATCAATAATTTCAGCAAATATCTATCAAACTTTTCATCTACACATCTATATCGTCATCCACAGAGTGACACCCGCCGATAAAGGGACTCAACAACGGCGAGAGTGTTTCGTTAACGTCTATCGCTTCGTAGATGGCCTGGTCGACAGCTTCTCTTGTGACTGTTTTCTCGCCCGACTGATTTGTCAAGATAAGCGACCCGAAGATCATCGCTATGCCAGCATAGTATCCTGTTCCACCCATCTTGGTGTGGTACAATAGCGAGTCGCAAACCATCCCGACGGGGATTCCGGAACACAGAGAGATTGTGACAAGAAAAGGCGAAGTGAGAAACATCGCCAGTACAGAAAGATAATCCGAAAGGGAGTTCATAACTCCGGCAACAATAAGAGCGATCCATATTCTACCACTAGGCCATTCAAAAGGTGACACACCTAGATAATCCGAGAAAACCAACACGGGCCAACACCCAACTAACACGAAAAGCCCAATCAATCCAAACACAAGTCTCTCCTGATCCGATGAAAGGGTTCCTAATTTTTTCTTCATCAAAACCATATAACAAGCATATAAAAACGCACCACACAAGGCGAAAAAGTCTCCCAACAGCGGATTCGACAAAGTCTCGTTTTCATCGGAATCACTAAGTCCTATCAGCGCAACCCCAACCATACTAACCACCAATGCCCCGACTTTGTACGTAGTGAACGACTCGGCTTTGAAAACAGCCCCCACAGCAAGCACAAAGAAGGATGACGTGGTTGACAGAATCGTCTGGTTGGTGGAGGAGGTGAATGAAAGGGCAAAGGAGGAGAAAAAATTACAAAAATAATAAAGTATAGCTGCCTGAAGGGCCACTTTAGCTAAAAATATATAATTCTCTGAGCTTTTACGGAAAAACTCAGGAATCAGGTATATTATGAAACTTGATCCGGTGATATAGCTCATTAAAAAAGGCTGATTGAGGTTTCCTGATTTTATTGTGAAATTGTTCATTTGAAGTCCAATCATCCATGTGAAGATCATGAAAAATATTAAAACTAATCCAAACTTCCATCTCTGATGCTCCTCTTTTTCAAGAAGATACACTGCCCGTTTTGCGTCTATCGAGTCGTGAACAGTGAGCAGATCGCTTCGGTCTGTGCGTACCGGCTCGATCGGTATCGAGAGGGTTGATCTAGCACGTTGCATAGTGTGGTGCAGGGGTGGCATTGCAAGAGGGCAAAGGCAAGGGCAAGGGCAAGGGCAAACAAAGGCAAGGGCATAAACCTTAAAGGAATATATATTGTCTGACACTAGCAATATATATCGATCGACTTGTTACGTGTATCCAGGGAGACGAGGAACAGCTCGGCCCCATATTCAAGGGCTAATTTCTACACTACACAGACTGGCAAGAGGGCGAGGGCGTAAACCTGCGGGATATGGCTTAGGAGCTTAGATCAAAGCGAAAGGGTGAAGTACCTTTTGCTCATTTAGTTATCTCAAGAACCGTTTCTCTTTTCAATCCCTAGCGTTTAAAGTCTTTCCAAGCCTCTGATCAGCTAGTGTTGGAGAGTGAGTATTACAATACTACTAACGAGCCAGATTTATACCGTAAAGCCAGTCTGTGATCCAATTATTTGGATTGGATTCATGAGGCACGACGCCTGTTTCCATATATAAGGGAAGCGCAATTTATGAGAAAGCCGATCTGAGTATCTATCGGTTCTCCTGTTTTGCATAAGTGCATTGATTTATCTGCTCCACTGCAGGATGCATTGCGTGCTGCAGTAGACCGCATAGAAATCCTACAGAGGATATCGCGAAGAGGCAGAGGCCGAAGGACCTGAGGTTGCATTTGGCAACCCGAATTTCCTGCGGGTGATATTGTATAGGTACTACTTGAGTTGTTAGGTAGTGTTATACTACGGAGATCTCCCTCTCGGAAGAGTGGATAAGACCTCATGCTTGCTATCTATGAAAAGATCTGCATGAAGAGGCAACGTGCATTATCAGGAATGATGTGACGGTGATCTATGCAAGATAGACTCTGTTGAGCTCTAGACTTTAGCATTTGTTGGGTAAAGGAGAAAATGGCAGCTGTCAGACATGGAAGGTATAAAGGAAGAGGTTTCCGTGCTTTATGGATAGAGAGAAAAGGTAATTCGGAATACGTGCAGACAATTGCTGTTGATAAAGATTTACACCCGCTTGATTTTACCTTTTTCCCTGATAACTAGTATACCTCATCCTAAGGTGCGTCAGAACCCGTTCTAGAACAGGGGGGGTCGAAAAAAGAACACTTTCTTCAAGAATAGAACAGGGACTTCAAACACAGAACACCAAATTCCGAATCGAACAGAACAGATCAAAACTTATTCGAACCGGTTTTCTTATACAACAATTTTTCACATATTGCGCTTTATCATCGACAAAAGCTGGAGTTTGGCCCTTTGCCCTAAGATAATCTTTGACAATTAATACTTCCCTAGGAGATTGGTCTTTCAGGTTGCTTCGACTGTCAGTGATAAAGTGATTTGAAACAGAAAACAATCTTTCAAACGGATACACTGGTGCAGGGAATAGCCCGAAGGCTTGAATCTGAAGTTTAGAGGCCGAGGATCTTTGCTTCGTCAAAGTTCACCATTCCGATGGCTTTCGTAGTTCATTGATAGGCTCAAAAACATTTCAAGATCTCCCAGGTTCTCTTTCTTAACACCAGAATACGTTTTTAACAAGCTTCTATCCTCAAACAAGCTTCCTGTGCTAGTTTCTGTGTATTTTCCTTGCTAAATCCCTGATCTGATGTTTACAGCTTTGAAAATTATCCAATCTTGTACAAAAGTTATAGAATTATATATAAAAGTTATAGATTGAAGTGTTCGAAGTGTTCTAGAACACCACCCTTTGCAAAAGCACACTCAGGCTTAAGAACAGAACACGGGTTTCAAAAAAAGAACGTGTTCTTTTTTTAAAGAACACTCAGATCAGAGCGAACACGCCTGTTCTGACGCACCTTACCTCATCCTCATCCAGCATACTCAGAATGTAACAAGCTCCTGTCCGCTGCAAGACAGTCACATTCTCTATAGCTAAAGCGGATCTTCAACCAACTTTAAAGCCTTGATAGCTGCTTTGATGCTTCCAGTACTCTCTGTTGTTGTTCTATGGATGACAGGCTTCATACGGGCAGTGACGAGGCTGTCGCAATTATATGCGGTGCCATTCATGTTATCGGACCCACCCGGAGATGGGCCTTAAACCATTCCTCTACTTGACGCTTTCGCTCTGCAACTCCAATAATGCTGTCTTTTGTCCACAATTACGGTAGACCTTACAGAAAGTTTGCTACTTATTCTATCAAGAGCTAGGCTCGGCCGACGCCCAAATCTTCTGAACTGAGAGCGTCTTCTTATTTTGTGCTTCATTTGTTTCTTGATCATTCATTACCCTGAAAGTGTATTGTTTTCCCCATTCTCACGCAACGGTTGGATGTCCTTTGCCAGAAACGACCATCGTGCTCGTGCACTGGTACGGTCTTTTTAGGCAGGTTGAAGATCTAGCGGCTTGAAGCTTGAGATGTTTTCATCGGCTATTGCAGACCGAGGATCAGAAAAGAGTTGACAGATTTGATTAAAGAAAATGTGCTCTTCTTTGTTCTGCCGGGATTTATTCAGAATCGCACCATACTTCTCCCCACAAGTAAATTGTCAGTCATACTCTGTATTACAGTTTTCTCCTCACAGCCATGGGAAAAAAAAATACAACTCCTTTACGGGTTTTTCGAAAGAGGAATGGGCATGGTGGGATGAGGGTGGAATATAGAGGGGAGATGGCAAGGGCAAGAAAAGGGCAAGAAAAGGGCAAGAAAAGGGCAAGAAAAGGGCAAGAAAAGGGCAAGAAAAGGGCAAGAAAAAGGCATATAGGGCACATGATTGTCCGCATGGGCATTCTGCCCTATTAATCCATCTTCTGGTTTTAAAATCGCCAACTTCACGCAAAGTCACACATCGAGTAAATTGTTCCATCATGCCTCATCAACTGCTGCCTATTTCTATGTCTTTCACTCTTGAAAATACATTGATATCGTTTTGGAATGCTCTGTTGACTGTGATGGCTACTCTGGCACTTTTCACCCAGTCCAGAGTATGTATTACTCAATCCGTTTTGATATTCCTTGAGCGTTGAGTAATTGAGGGCTATCTACTTTTCCCTCTCACAAAGGCGGAAAGCATGACATGTTAAATGTCATTAACATAGGTGTTGAGCATCTTGGGTACTGCCTTGAACTTGCAAAAAGCCAGAGTCGAGTAATAAGTACGACTCATTGCCAGCGCACAGAACATCTCATAATTTCCGCTTCGCTTCAATCATGAGTTGACTCCCTCGGAGGTAGAATGTCTCGCTTCAATAAAGGTCCTCCATCAAATTGTAAGGTCAAAACTCTATAAACCCCAACGCAACATTATCTTCCGCTAAGGGATTCAGCGGGGTGTTCATGCACTCCATCGTGTCAACGCCCGAAAGATCGAGCATAAGAGAAGAGGGATGGAAAAAGTCTTGTGGGACAGGCGGCGAAGCCGTGACCGAAGGACTTTTGGGACTTTCATCCAACTTCTCCGCCACCTCTTTCAAGAAATCACTTAAACCGAAGGAGACCGAGTTGTGGGCCTCCACGTGATTAACAACTATATATAGCAGGATCTTGGTACACATGTGGAGGAATAAACACGTCTCGGTGTTACAACAAGAGAGCTCCATACAGATATTTGTCAATAGCTTCACGTCTTGAATTACTTGTGACGACTGGCAAAGCTTTAGACTTATTCTAAAGATGTGCGCAAACGCAGAAAATGGATAGCTTCCAAACCAGTTGATGTAGCTAGACTTTTCCTTGTTGATATGCTGGAATATCCGTAAAACGGTTCGGCTGCAGTCGCTTCCGTATTTGTGGCACCTTTTCAACAGCTCATACGACTGCGGAACGAAATGCTCTAGTTTCTCGTTAGTGCCCGTGATGAGAAACGGCGATAACACAAGACGATTGACTAGAGAAACGAGGTGGAAGAACTGGAAATGCAGAGTTGTCAGTTTAATTCTTGCGTGCTCCTCTGTTATTGGAAACGAAGGGTCAAGATGGAAAACACCTTCGGGATCCGGTTTAAATTGAACTGGAATCAAAGAGTACCAATTTGCAAAGCCCTCGTTAAGCGTTTCGAGAGATACGATAATTTCCTGAAAGGTGAGCTCTTTGAAGCTTTTCAGAAATGCCTGTGCCCTCGGGACAACGACTGTCGCCATTTCAAGAATGAAGAAATGGACAAAATCTAGAACATTGTTGGAAAAACACGTTTGAAGCATATTGGCGATTACAGCAATGCGATTCCCGTCGGTAAAGACCTGATCCGAGTATCTCCACACAGAGGCGAAATCAAAAGGAGCATCAACCGTTATATCGTCATCGTTCCACAGAAACGGCTTACCCGACTTGAAAGCCGAGTGCCTGTCAAAGGCGTAGCAGTACCAAAAGAGCTTTTTACGTCTTTCGCTCTCCAAGTGAGGCAGATCTCGATAGGATTCCCTTGACTGCAATCCGAGTTCTTGTGAGAACCTAACTGCTGTAGCCAATAGGAGAGAGCTTGCCTGAGTAAATACACGCGTTTCTACATACCATGCAAGCAGCATGACGCCTTCTATTCCCTTGATTCCGTCTCCAACTAGCGAAATATGGTGGTAGTAGTAAAGCGCATTCAACAAGTACCTTTCTGCGATGCCGGAAAGATCTTGAGGGTGGTCTGTTGTGTCTGAGGCGCCGGAAACACTTATTGCAAGAACGGTATTAAGAATTAGAAGCTCCGAATAAGAGACTCCGGATGGCTCTGTAGCATAGTTAAAAAACCAGCGTTCAAGCTCCGGCTTATCATACGTCAAAAGGATCGGACGAGTACACAGATACAGATTACTTATAAGCTGCGAGATGAAAGTTTGCGATGGGAAAGGGTATAGCTGTTCTCGTTCTATTGGGTTAACCCATTTGCCCATCTCCAACTTGGCCCGATCCTTCGTCAATGCGTGCAGCTTATTCAGCGGTTCTAGATACTCAGAGTGGCCAACTTGCTTTGTAATCCATTGACTTGATACTAATGAAAAGATGGAGTAGTTGGAATTGGCGAAAAACCGTTCCGCTGAAGCAATAATCACCTGTTTTTCGCGCTCAAAGGGATCCCACTTGTATCTCCCCTGTAGCTGGGCTTCTAAGAAAGCGATTCGATCCAAGAGAAGGTTGGTATCGGGTTTCTTCAAGTCCAACTCGCTCAGTTTCGGACGACCTCTACGAGACACGTGAGAATAGGTACATGTGAAGTTATTTTTCAAGCACGATGAGCAGCATTCGCCTTCCGCGCCATCACATTTGATCTTTCTCAAACGGCAGCCGTCACACGCCTTTGGCGTTCGTTTTCTGTCCATGCGCATCCGGACATCTGGAGCATGGGGCAAAGGGTAAAGGGCAGGGCAAAGGGCAAGGGCAAGGGCAAGGGCAAGGGCAAGGGCAAGGGCAAGGGCAAGGGCAAGGGCAAGGGCAAGGGCAAGGGCAGAGGGCATAAACCCCAGATGGGATATATAACGTTTAAGGTGACAAAAGCTCTCTGAGCGAATACAATGTGATCCCTTCCTTGTGTTTCAATCATACACTACTTGGTCTCATACTGCTTCTAAGTAGGTTTGTTTAATGTGGATACCAGATGATATTAGATCTCTGCCTGACGCTTCTCTTCCGCTACTCATTGAAGTAGGCATTTCTCATATGTTGGAAATATAAGAATGAATATCGCGAAAAGTGTTCCAGGCTGATTATATATTCCTCTTTTCAGTATGTATAACCCTCCAACATGGAGTATATGGGGGCAACCTCTTTGACCTAGCGTTATTGAACTTATGGGCTAGCGCACTGAAAGCGTCTTATTTCTACCTTCAAGACAGTTTACTTCTGCTTTTTTTTTTCACATGAAAGTTCCATTAAATCAACCACCGTACTTGTGTTGTATTGAAGTCCACTGACCAAAAACTCCATTGACACTGGTATCTGTAAAAGGTCAACGAACTCAACATTTAGTTGTTGGGTGGTGGTTTGGTGTCCTCATTGGTCGATTGTTAATTTCCATATCTCAGAGTGGGTCAAGAGAAAAAGCAAGATCCAAATGCAAAACCGCATCAAAGATATGCATTCAGGCTCATACTGGGCTCACCCGAATCGGACATCTTCTTCGATTTGCTGATTCAAAACCACCCCGGATCGTATCGTCTTGATCAGATCAGCTGTGTATGCATTATCATGCAGGGTTGTATGTCTCATGGGTACGCTGGAGTAGTGTTGTGCATGTAAAAGAGAAATTCAGACCTCATCTGGATTTTCTGGCTTCCTTTTTCATGAATAGATCCATTTCGCTTCGCAGGAGTAAATGGGCACGCAATAAAACAGAGAAGTGCAATAAGGGGACATCGTACAAGTAATCTTGACTTTGCTTCTGCCGAAAATGAAGGACCGGATGACACTGCACGGTAAGGCAGCAGACTACACAAGCTCATGACCGAGATGATTCGTCGTCACCATCTTTAGCAGAAAAGACACAAGGTGTCACGTATTTTTATGCACGCTCTGTGGGCCAGTGAGTAAAATGGTTGATTTGAACATAGTTTGAATATGTTGTCTCAAATTTTCGATCTATTGTTCTCAACAAGGTTGCATATCAGGTGCATGAAGTATGCAGGTACGTGCATACATGTCAAAGTCACGATCAGATCTAGACCGGACCCTCTGATCGCAAACCTTGTCCTTTTGCAGACCCTAATTCAGTTATCACTGGGCCCCCCTTGTGCTTGCATGGTCTATTTGAAGAGTGTAAGTGGATAGCAAAAGGTAAATATCATCCCGCGTAATCGGCGATCAACTTTAGTCATCTCTGTGGGTTAGTCTGAATGGCCAGAGCTTGATCTTCTTCTAAAACCGACAGTTGAGGGGGTGCGATCTAAAATCAAAAGATCACTGTCTATATAGTATATGAAGCATCATATAGTTTCCCATGTAACTATATATAAGAGTTGCACAGCTACATTTTCTAAATTCTTCAAAGCTGTGTGTCATCTCAGCCCCTCTTAGATTCGCATGTGCCCACAGATTCCTCAAGCTTGAAGAAAGAATGAATAACTCTTTCGATGCCTTCACTGAGTTAGAGCCAAGTATATAAGTTTGTGCATCGTTGATCGTCATCTCCTTGTTATCATGACAGTCCTTAACCGACGGACCAAATCCACCATGGAACGATCACATTCGAGGTAATGCCCAACCAGGTCGCTGACAATGTAAAGGCAAGGATCAACCGACTCTTTGCCGATAGATATGAATCAGCAAATACTGCATGTATGGACGCAACTGACGCTTTTTTCTTCGAAAAAAAGGAGATGGATATTTCAGGAAGGCTGCTTTATCATCCTATAGAATCAAGCTCGTTGGAATGGTGGAATGTTGCAAATTTATGCAACCGAGCTAATGAGCTTCTGGAAGTGGCAAAAAGTTATCCATCTTTGGAGATTGTTCTCAGTCAGATTTGTAGAGATGAATAAACACTATATCAGCTTGTTGCCGCTCTATAAAGCTGAGAAATCTCCGACTCCGTACCTTGCATATTGCGTGCATGCATTAAGGTATGCGATCTTGGTGATTACAACCGCTTCAATGGCCTTGAATTTGGGCAGGAAAGACAGTAGCAAGATCCTGCAAAGTATGATATAGAAATCCCATCTCGAGAATGCATCTTCGGACATGATCCCTGCCGATTGTGCGATGTCCTGCAAAATTGAAGTGTTCGGCGCTCGGAGAATTGGTCGAATGGTGTAATATCATGTCCCTCTGACTTCATTCGCTCTATGTTTCAATCTACCTTTTTTGTTCCTACTATATATCCCTTAAGGTTCATGCCTTTCCCTTGCCCTTTGGAAAAGTACAGCCCTATAAAGCACAGACAAGCTGTTGAAAGGAAAAAGCATCAAATTCACACCTTCTAGAAATCCTCAAGTACCATCCACCAAAAATCTAAAGGATGATGTCGTTGACTAGAATTCACCACAACCCTACCAATCCACCCCAGTCTTTCTTCTGTCTCCTTTGCCAGTATCCATTTTCTCCCGTGATAACTTCCCATGAGGATCCCTCGGCTCCCTCGGTCCCCTTGAGCCTAAAAAAAGCAGGAGTGTGTTCTCCATCGTTTCTCCTCTGTCGCTGCATCTCCTCCAGACGCAGCTTATCAGCTTCCGCCTCTTCCACATCGCCTTGCTCGTACTTACGCTGGTCAGGACGCAGCCGCGAGTCGGTGGGCGCCATCTCGCCATCCTCTATACTTGTTATACCGTTCAAAGAGGCGGCAAACTCGGTAAAACCAAACTTATGAGGCGAATCATCCACCAACTCACCTACACGCCACACAGGACCACCGCCGCCAGTGGTGGGAGTGAGATGAGACGTCCACTTCCCCGAAAGCCCAAAGGGAAGCTGCGAGTTGAGTCTGTTGAAGCAAACAACGCTGAGGTCTTCGCTGCGGCCGGAGAACATGGATCCAGCTTTGAATGTGACAACGGCTTTACTTCCGTCGCTGCAATGAATCTCTATTGAGTCTGAAGGTTCTGAGTACTTTTCGCCAGCAATAAGATTACGCAACATCGTCACCGGCTGCGTCCACTTGTAAACGTCACCCGTGGGCTTGATCACAAGAACAATCTCGCCCTTGGTAGTGATCTCAGCAGACTTCCCCCATAGTTTCTGATCCGGCTGTGGATTGAAGCTCAAGGTCCAGTTGTTAGACTCGGCGTAAATAGCCATCACAGTCGGCTTATGACACACTTTCTCGGCAATCATCCGAAAGCCGAGATCCTCTCTCACCAGTTCGAAGGTTTCGCCTAAAAGCGGGTTGAACGGTTTCCGCTGACACCGTTCCTTTACTCTAAGTGACGAGAGGTGGGAAACGGCAAAGGCTGCAATGTGTGCAATCTTCTCGCCAGAGTCTTCAGCCTTTTCCAAGCTTGTGTCGATAAGACGACAGTACTCAAACATTTCGGCATACTTTTGCAGCAGAGACAAGGGCTCATTGGCACTGACCGGCATGGTTATGGATGTAAAGTCCTTACCAACGCTTTTCCGCAAGATGGAAGCCATCGAAGGAGGACTCACGCTACACCGCGGAATGTCCTTTCTGCGATCCACGCTTTTGAGCAGATACAGCGGATACAAAGGCTCAGAGTTTGATACAGGGACAGGAGACGGAACATCTTCCTCTTCCTCTTCCTCTTCCTCACTAGAACTAGTGGAGTACACCTGCGAAACCTGTTCAAGAGCATTACCCGTAGAATCGGTATTCACTGCATCAAGACGAACAACTCCGCTATTCACTTCATTGAGAAAGTCTTCAGCGTCAAAGAATTCCTGCGAAATGGAGGTTTCAGCCGATTTCCGCGAATTAGACCGGTCTAATTTCACAAACGAAGAGTCTTGAATCAGCTGAGCAACGTCTTTCTGCAAGATGGAGATCTCGTTTTGGATTTCTTTTGCAAATTTCTCTTTTGCAATCTTCCCAATCTTCTCCTTCCCAATCTTCTTATGCCAAAACTTCTTATCCTCTACTTTGTCCACCATCTCATAAAGCTTTGTAAGCTTTGTCTCAATCTCAAGAAGAGGCCCAATAGAACCTCCGTGCCACTCTGGTTTCATTAAAACAGGAGGATCAATCCCAGGCCGAGCTACAACCCCGCCATAGTTGAGTTTCTTGACAAAATTAAAAGCCTGCACCCAAACATCCCAGTCCCTTTGTGAAAGAGCCTTAAGGTGCCATATCTCCAGCCCAGAGTCTAAAACAATCGTCTTGTTTTGATAGTCTGCACTTACAACGACGCTCTTGATAAACATGTTCCCCCTAACGTGTTTAGACCCTTCATTCAAATAGTAATTGAGGATCCCGTACTTGAAGTTGAGTACGAAAAACCGTCTGTTGAACTGTTTACCAGCCTTTTTACGTTTTTTCTTCAACAAAAACCCTTGCAAGTATTGCCCGCCTTTCACTTTCAAGATGGAGGTCTTTGTGGAAGCAGAAATCTTTTCTGCCCTTTTCCCAGAGTCTAAGGCAACGTTAAACTTGATTTCCTTGTGATCAGAACGCGCAATCGGTACATTTTCGTCCTTTTGCTCATGAATCGTTTCCTCTATATACTGATTAAAAAGAATCTTTTTCCCCACCGTCTTACTAAAAGAGTTGTCAAATACAAACGCGTAGATGCTGGCCTTTTGTACTTTAAACCGTTCCTTTACCAGTTCGTCTCCGTTTATACGGCCGACCCACTTTTGCTGCTTTAGGTTACTGTTGTTTAGCTTCCCTTCTAACGACACCGTCTGCAAGTTTGTCTTGGGTTTTTCCGTGTCCTTATATGTGTAGATGCCGAAATTTATCGAGTGCTTCAGCGGCTTGATCTCGTAGTTTATCACCGAGTTCTCGGGCGCATTGATCCATTTGATCAGGTATGATTTCGATCTCACCTCCAGGTTTTCCATATGGTGAGGTGTGAGGAGTTCGAGTCGGGGAGGGGTGATTTATTCGGAGCGTAGCTTTCTCATACAAGTTTCATCAAGTTGAAAACATAATATCACAAGTGTCCTTTCCGTCCTCCTTTTACGACACCACAACAGTAATATGCTTATATCAAAGGAGAAATAGATAAAGGTGTACGGACTTCAGGTGTATGGAGGTTCTCTAAAAATAGTATTTATTCGCGTGAAAAGGGGCAGGGGTTTTTCGCTCTCTTAATCAAGGCAAAAAAGGCAAAAAGGGCGAAGCGCTTAAATGGCTGTCTGATTGCGGCGACGCGTAACCTTGAAAATGGTGTACGGCTCTTCGCCTAAACTCTAGGCATCTGGACACCTCGACGTCCACTGTCTCAAGACTTTACTATAATATGGTAGAAAATAATGTCTGGACTCAGTCTTAAACTCAAACTAAATAGCAGGTAAAAAGAAAAGAATAGCGCAAACAAAGGAGAACTGATTCATTTGTAAGTAAGTGACGCCAGCGGGAGCTGGGTCATCAACCTGATGGTCAGGCTCTACTGAGGAGCTTCTTCTGGAAGACGACAGGCATATAATGTTAGTATAAAAGCGTTGGGCCAATGCTCTATTGTCTGAATGAAACTATCTAGTAATCTGATTAAAATGTAGATCCAATGTAAATTGTGTATATCGTCCCAAGCAGAGGGTAGGTACATCTATATAATACCCACTCATCTGTTTACTGCGACCCCGCTATCCATGCAATGTTGCACAATGCCTCGTAAAATAAATCAGTGTCCTCTAAAGGTATCGCATGACAAAGGCAGGCGCTTCGGCTTGGCATTTCATTCAACGTCGTGGCACGGCATTGGCATCTCATGAGGAATACTTAAAGATTGTTTAGGTCTTTTTGTTCAACTCCTTACAAAGGCTTGTTAGCACGATGCGGTCTATGCATGCATGCGCCGTGGAACATATAAATTGGGATTATGTTCAGATCGTTTGCTTCTTCAAGGTTACTGCTGTCGCCATCGTTCTTCCTGGAAATCGGTGGCGATGTTATACTTCCCTCCGGTAGTTTGGGAGTGTCTGTAGGATCTTTTGTTCAATATGAAGCTCACATGACATTAAGTGCATGAAGATGCATATTGTTCATGCTCGCCGGACTATATGAATATCTTTTATATCCTCCAAGACTCTCAGTGACTCCGACAGTGGAGCGGGCCACGACTCTTGTTCAACCAGTACCAGGATACCGACCTCGATGCTTTTCGATCCGAGCAAAGACGGGATCAGTCACAACCCGGTGGAGTACGAGCAAGTTGCAGAGGGTTTCGAGGTGCTGCTGAATGCTGTGATCAAGTATGACAGTCTGAGGGGGGATTAGTTTATAAAGTGCATTAAGTGAGCTCTTGATATGTGAGGTAGAGGGGCGATATTGCGGAATGATAGATTGCAGTGAGCCATCTAGTTCTCAGTCTGTGCCCTGTTGGCTGGAAGAAGATCTTTCAGATGGTCAGAGTTCTATACTTTTCGTCCTTGATCTACAGACAACTTAGTTGTTGGTCCGGAAGAGCTGACGTAGAGCAAACCCTCTCTTGTAAAAAGACGCTAAGAATAGCCCGAAATACCAACTTTATAATGCCTTGATCGGAATTTTTAGTTCGAGTGGATCCCCCCCGAACCTCATCATTCTCGAGTCACTCTTATTGCGCAGATCATCCAGCAATGCCAATTTACTAAAGTCCAGCGACCCTCTCGGGGTACTAGAAGTACACCATTTCGAAGAAAAGTCATCTTGCCGATTACTTGAGCATGATAAGAGAAAAGCAGATGCGGTAGTAGCAGGTGAGGCTGTAGTTACTTGATTCATTAGTCTTCAAGGTATTTCATCTGAAGCAGCTCCCACACCTCGAGTCTCGCTGCGTCAGGTCTTCAGAATAAATACCCTCTAAGATATCGACAGGTTGCCGTATATCCCTGATGTGGATGGTGTGAGGATTGGTGCTGCCCTTGTCGTTTCGAAACGTGTTCAGTAAAAGTTTTTTACCTCAAACAAATTCTAATATGTATTCACCGCTAGGTATGAGATGGTGCATATGGGACATGTCTATACTTCGGCCGCCAAATATACAGGCTTTCTGGTGTAGTGGTATAGCACCCAAGGCCAATTAGGGTTACCTAGGTTCGATTCCTAGCTGAGCCGTTTTTATGGTTTCCGGAGGTATTCAAACGTACAGATACAAGGTTCTTGGCTGCTTCAAAATAAACGTCAGATAATGTACATCTTTGACGAACTTGATTGTTTTTTTCCAAGCACAGCAAGGCGAAGATCCTGTCACAAACCTTGTGTGCTGTAAGCGATGGTGTGAGGGACTGGTTTGCCGAGCAAACGTGACACGGGTAAAAGACATATTTTTTGACGTTGGAGAGTGAGTATTAATATACTACTAACTAAATAGATTTATACCGTAAAGCCAGTCTGTGGGTGGATAGCACGTACGGCGTAAAGCCCGTCTGTGGCCCAGTACAATAGCGTACTGGATAGGTATACCAATACCTGCTTACATGTAGTGACGAAGGTAAACAGTCCTACGGAGAGAGTTTGATTCGAGATCGGTCGGCTCTCTTAACATAAGTCCATACAATATGATGGCTCCTTCGCTCTATGCGATTGACCACATATGCTAACAACATATGTGTGGGGTTACATGATAGTATTGAGTATACTTCCCCAGGAAGGCCGGATTGGCCTGCGGTTACGTAAAGGGTAACTCGGATCTCCATTGGTGAGTTTTTGGTCGGAGGCATCCGATCTTAGATTCAGATAGCTGTAAGCTATTGGTCAACGCATTAATGCCGCATTAGCTGCGTAATGTGCATGAATCATGTCGCCAGAATCGAACCCGAAATTAATTCCGGGATTCCGGGATTCCGAGGCGTATGCGAACGACCTGACTGGTTCCTCAATGGTTCTGACTTCGGCGTTAACGAGATAAGGGAGAAATGGCTGCATGCAGACGGTAGACGTATAAGATTGATGTTTTCGCACTGCAAAAAGGGGAGACAAAGAAAGATAGAAACAGAGATATAGCCAATTCACGTTTTCTCACAATAACTAAACTTAATATGGACACCAAGAATCTGGAGCATTACAACACTGACGCTGACATCGATAACGTTAAATGCAACAGAGACGGTTGTCTTGCATTTCAGCTTTAAGCCGCTGGAAATCCTCATCAACTCTTGTTGTGGTGTTTAAAGATCTAATTTATCTGATCTTTTCTCATCAATGACACCACCTACTGTCGCCAAAATTCAAAGTCACAGTATGCCAACCAATCAATACACTGTCAATGTCACTCAAGAGAAAAGCCCAATTCCATTATGGAAGGATGGTTTCATCTTTAACAAAATCCATATCTCACGAGCACAATTTCTGAGCCGAAAGAAACAAATATTACTTCGTTTTGCTCTGAATCTGTCAGAACTCTTTATTAGGTCGCCTAGTGCCCCATTATTTTCCTGTTCTTTCAGTCAGTTGCAAAGTCGGTCGGAACTGAACTTGCTGCATGGACTTCTTTAGTGTCCTTTTTCCGTGCACGTGCTTTAAGGTATTTGGGACAAAGCATCTAACTGGCAAAAAAAAAACATTGGGATGGTACAAAAAAATCCACGCGTGCACAAGGGGGCAAGGAAGGGCAAGGAAGGGCAAAGAGGGGCAAAGAGGGGCAAAGAGAGGCACACTAGGGCAAAGAAGGGCAAAGAGGGGCACAGAGGGACACACAAAGGCGCAACAAGGCATATGCGAATTGTTAGCGACAAAGATCAAGGCACAGTAGTGACTGAGTATTTACTATTATATATGGGTGAATTGTATATCAAAAACTCCAGCCAAATCGCCATTCGTGTCAGCTGTAGCATCACCTCATGATCCATATCGATTTTTAGGATTCTCCCTTGCACATAATTTTCATATGTAATTCAACCTACCGATACTGACGAAACGCCGTCCTTATATGTCTATCGTCTGCATGCGTCCTTTTCCACTCTTCCCGCTAATCCCGAATTTGAGACCCTCGAGAGACCAATCAACATATGTAAGGGTCACCAGATCAGATCAGATTCTTTTCAAGACCTCTGATCTAGATTCACCACGGATCTAGATCCGGATCTGCTGTCCCTTACGCATATGCATCCTCTGGGACTTCTTTTAGGCAAAGACTGATGACTACGATTCATGAACAATATGCAGTTCATGCAAAATATGCAGGTAGTGCTGCAGTCTTGTACTTCTCGTCGTATAACTGTACAAGAGACAATGGCTTGAAGCTACCTGAATCTAACTATCGAATGCCCTTGACCAAAGCTCACCCGAGGAGATTTAGCTGTAACCGTAGCCAATACCGCCATATATGGGGAAGTATACTTGATGCAATTATGTAACCCCACGCATATGCGGTCGACTGCACAGTGGAGCGATCTTTCAGTATGGGTTCATGCCAATGGAGCCGACGGATCGAGTCAGACTCTCTGTGTAAGACCAGGTCACTAGATAGAAGCAGATATTAGTATACGTCTTTCGTATTTCCTATCCAGTTAGCTATTATACTGGACCGCCGAGGGCTTTATGCTAGAATTGTTAGTAGTAAGGGTCAGCATATCCAGGATCTAGATCCGGGTCTCAAAGATCAGATCCGGAATCTGGAAAAAGATCAAAGCGGGTCTAGATCTGACATTCGCCGGATCTAAGATACAAAATATGCACGCTTATGCAAGTCAATGATACGTACACATGACATCTACATTCAAGCGACGAGATATTTTGCAAGTAAACTTTGTTTTTAAACCACCTATATATTTTTGAAACTCGAACCTTTTCAACTTTCGTTAATTACTGGTGACCCTTAGTTTATAGTGTATGGTTCAATTTATCTATAATCCACAACAAACCACATTAATCTTAGATTGTCTTCAGCAACAAAAATAATACATTAAGCACCACATTGTATTGTATTATTTCAACTTTTTCATTTTTGGGCTATCTCTTCCTGTGGCTCTGGGTGATAATTCTTTCTTGAAGCGACCCACATCCAAAAGTTGCTACCAAACTCGTCGCTGTTACTGGGTTTGTACCTGTCTTTATCCAGTTTTGGCACAGTTTGAACTTTCTGCCGAATAAATTATCCATCCACCCTGCTCAATTTTATAGCCTTTCCCATAAATAAAACATCAGCTTCACTTTATATATTCCGTGTCATCAAATGGTGATGAAAAACCCTCTCAACACTTGGAACATTTCCGCTTCGCTTCAATGTTCTTCAATGTTCTTCAATGTTCTTTTTCAATCTCCAAAAAATCCCTGAAAATAACCCCACAGCTATTCTTGCTGATCTTGTTGGCAATCATTTTCTGCCTATCGATTCCAACCCCCGAGAATCTCTTTACAACGTCGTAATCAATCATAGGCCTGGAGATGGCAGTTTTTTGTTCTGAAAACTCTTCCAGCTGCCCCGTTCGGTTGAGTCTCGGATTCAGCCCCGCAACGTGCGGCTCCTTGTCAAAGATCTGCTGCTGAAGAACAAACAGTCTCCTGTAGGTTTGCTCGCTGACAGGTTTGACTGTGTAGAAGGATCCGTCAACGTTGGAGCCCAAAGCGAAAAAGGAACTCGCACTGGACTTGACGAGCTTCATGGCATTGGTTGTGGCATTTAATCGAAAGACGCATTTTCTCACAAGTTTCTGTCCTTGCAAAGAGAGTGGGTCTTCCGGGTCGTACTTGAACAGATGCAGAATCTGCTTGGAGTCTGCTACAACAACATACAATTCTCCGTTGTCTATAATGAACTCGGCACAGTCGACCCCAAAGCGAGAAACGTCTTTGCCGAGCATAATCATGCGGTATGGCTCTGCGTCAAACCCTACAAGCACCAGCCCACGGGTGGAGTCCCCAAGAATCACCATATTCTGAAAGCTTTTTGCTTCGGTGACATAAATGGAAGTATCCACAAAAGCCACAGGCACCACGGTATTATCCTCTTGCAAATCGCGCACAATCACCTTTTGACCCTGTGACACAAGAAACCTCCCGGAGACATCGCATACAGAAGTGCAAGCTCCACGAGTCGATTCAAAAGTGACTTGCTTGAACTTGTGGTTTGTCTCTGGTCTTCCCGGTTCAGGGATAATGTCGATAATCTCGTAAACCCGGAAACACCCGTTGGAGCTCAGATCTTCAATACGGTATTTGCCGGACCCACACAAGACAAACTCTTTGAGCTGTGGCGCCTGGCCTGGGAAATGAGTCATGGATGTATCCAGGGTAACGCTCTTGACGGACATCCCCACTTCTGTGTCCTGAAGCTCTATTCTGTCTATAACGGTCCACGATATCGGAGATACAAGCAACAGAGACCCGCGGAAAACGTTTCCCGGAGGATAGTTTGTGTCTGTGCCTGTGATGATGGACCCGTCTTCATCTATGCACTTGT
>JAJLSF010000033.1:0-43093 GCA_030567395.1 Citeromyces hawaiiensis
GCGAGATCGTCAGCGACATCTTTCATTATTTCACAGAGCACCCTGATAAATCAATTTCCATGCCTAGCGCACTCCCTCAGGAGGCCTTATCAGGCTCAATTTTCCTTCCATCAATCACCCACTGATACTCTACGCGTATTTTCCGTTGAATCTTTCAGCGAAGGAACAACAAACTACTCAACGTTGTTTCAAATATTTTTATTGTGACTAAACATCTATTCCAAATCCCCGCAACACAGCTTCTCCATAAACGAATATTATGACAAGAAGGCATTCAAAGTTGACCACTCTTCTTCAGTTGGACGTAGGCCAAGAAGAACGGGATTCCCAAGCCTGTGGCAAAGTACATGAAATGGATGAACCCGTATGGGATTTTTCTGTTGTGTACCTTGAAGGGAAGGTTGGAGTATGGCCCAACGGGACCGTGGTCAGACATCACTCTGGTGGAGGAAGAAAACATTCTTCTAGCGGCTAGCTGCTTGGCCGGTTGGATAGCGAATCTTGAGAACATTGTGTTATGGTGGTTAATGGTTAGTTACCCTCTGTGCGTGCAAAGAACAAATTTTGGAAAATGTGAAAAAGAGTTAAACCTGATTGGTTCAACGCACATACACCACAACTTACACATTATCAACAATGGCTGGAACCGCGATTAAAATCCAGGGAATGATGAAGAAAAAAGTCCTTGTAGACATTGGAGTTGGCTGCTCATTAGGATTTGCTGCTGCCTCTTACTGGTGGTGGGGGGTCCACAAGCCTTCGGTCGCTCTGAGAGAAAACTATTACGCCGAATTGGCCAAGAAGAAGGAAGCTGAAAGCGCTTAAATAACGATCATAATATTATAGAAACGGATTAAATACAGCGTAGAAATTATCTTCTTTTTCACCCGTGGTGTCGTGGTGTTCTTTACACGTCCATGGACCTAGAGGCATTCGCATCTCAGTCATTGGAGAACCTTGAATCGATTTTCTCGGAACTTGTCACCAAGACCGGCCATCTAGTGATCCTTGAGAAGAGCCTGTCTCCAAAAATCAATTTCCTTACCCCGTTCAGCAGGCTAAAACAGAGATGCAAAATAAATAAGGTGGTGTGGCTTGGTGACAATCGCAGCAATGGGGATTATGAAAGCTTCTTGAAAGAACACGACAGCATAGTGTTTATAACTGAGCAATGCGTCAAAAGCATTGACCGAGTGTGCGATATAGTGGGCTCGAGACTATTACCGTTAATAGGTGAGCAAAGTGGACCTCACTCCATGTCACTCGTTGTGACCGGGTCGAGCTCGAAAACAGCAGATCTGATCCTGGAAACCAGGAACGTGAAAGGCGATATCGCATTGCATTCATGGGCACTAACTCCTTTCAAGCTCGCGAACGACTTGATCTCACTAGAGCTTCCCGGTGGTGGTCTACGTGAACTATATTGTTACAAATCGTCTGCTGCTTTAGGAGATATGGCGGAGTCGCTGCTGAACCTCGTGGTGGCCTCAAACTATCAGCTGAGATTCACGTCTCAGTACTCACTGGGGGATAACTCTTCGCAGTTCATTCAATTCTATCATAAGCAATGGAAAAATCATCTATCTACGCTTACCCCAAATCAGAGGAAAACCCTGGACGACGTCGATGATGCCCTGTTCATGGATAGACACTCTTTCGCCAACAAGCAGTGCGACCTTGTAGTTTTGGAGCGGTCTACCGACTTTGTATCCCTGCTACTATCACAGCTGTCGTATCCGGGTATATGCGATGATCTGTGCGGGATTGATATGAACAAAATCGAAATCTCTGATACAATAGACGATACTCCTAATGAGACCACCTTCCAAATTGAGAACCCTGACGATAATCTTTACTACGCATTGCGAGATGTAAATTTCTCACTAGTTGGTCCTGTGCTGAACACGTTTGCCAAAGACCTTCAAATGCAGATGGATTCTCGAAGAGATGCTCAGGAAATATCAGAAATTCGACAATTTGTATCCAAGCTAGGCGACCTCACATCCAGTCAAAATTTCTTGAAGATGCATACTCTTCTAGCGGAGTCTATCATGGAAAAGGTGAAGAGCGGCAGAGAGTCCGAAGAAGACAATTACTTTCACAGGTTTATTGCTTTACAGCAGGATATTTTATCTGATAACCTCGACAACAAGGCAAACTGCTCCGAGATTTGCAATTTGATGTGGGAATTCACTCCTCCCATCACTGACATGGTACGACTGCTTATTCTCACCTCCATTGTAAAGCGAGGAATACGAGATTCACAGTATCAGGTTCTCAAGAAAGAGGTTATTGAGAGTTATGGAATCCAATATTTGCCTCTTTTGAACAAACTGCGTGATCTCAAGCTGTGCTATATCCGTGAATCTCAAGATTTCCCGTTCCTCCCAAACACAAGGGCGTTGTTTGACAGCGCAAGCGTGGAATCTTATTCTGAAACGTCGCATAAGGCTCAGCTGATCAAGGACTTTGCCAACGTGGCTTTCTCGCTCAACTTGATGCCGGCCTATGAAAAGGATGATCTTAATACTGACCCTCCTGAACCCGACTTTGCCTTTCCAGGCTACGTACCTGTGGCTGCAAGATTGGTGCAGTGTATATATGACCGTTCTTTCATCGAGAACAACCCCTCTCTTCGCCGTGGAGCTGACGGGGAAAAGCACAATTGGGACGGGTTCGAGTTCATGAGCGCATACTTTGATGGGTATCTATCAGAGAAATCTCTCTTGCCTAAGGAGAAGAAGAAACTGTTCAACACAGTGTCGGGAGAAAAGAAAGAGGAGTATATAGTTGTTGTGATGATTGGGGGCATCACATTTGGGGAAATGGCTACACTTCGACACGTGGTGAACAAGATCAACAAGCAGCTGGGGCTGAATAAGAAGCTTGTTGTTTTGACGACCGGAATGACGAAAAGTTTAGATATTTTGGGTTTGGTCTAAGGGTGTATGGGTTTGACAAATAAAACTCACGATAAAAAAAAAAAAAGATGAAAAATCTCATCACCCTAAACAAGGGACAGCTGGCTCCCGTATCAAGAACCTATCCTGATCTGGAGGTTGTTGCAGCCGTCTTTGAACCATTCAGTGATAGTTTGACTGTTGCCCTGGGAGATGATGAGTCAGGAGTGATAGAAGTTCAGCAGTTCACAAAGACTGGCGAGACACTTTTGCTAGCCTCAATACCCACTCAGCCAGGCGATAGGGTCTTGTCATTCAACCAATTTGCTGACTCTGCTCAGCTTGTATTCGTATTCCAAGGAGGAGACATTGTATGTGCGAGCTACGACATTGCCAGCCCTTCTCCAGACTCGACCGAAGTGGAGATAATGGGATCCATTGACTGTGGACTTGAGTGTGCGGAGTGGTCCACCGACAACGATACGCTTGCCATTATAACCAGAGAATTCAATGTTGTATTGTTGTCAAGGCTTTTTGAGCCTACAGCTGAAAGGTTTATAGATCCAAAAGATGTTAGCCAAAGTAGCCACGTCTCCGTTGGGTGGGGTAAAAAAGAGACCCAATTTCAAGGGAAAGGCGCAAAGGCTTTGGAAAGACAAAAGGAAGCGCTGAAGCACGCAGGGCTCGACGTTGAGAACGAGGTTCAGCTGAGAGACCCCACTTTAGGCACAAAGGAAGAAGGAAAATTGAGCTCGTTGGAAGATTTCAGCTGCAAGATCTCCTGGAGAGGTGACAGTCAGTTTTTCTCTATATCGTGTGTAGAGCAGGGACCAGAACAACAAAGAAGAGTAATAAGGGTATATTCTCGAGATGGCGAACTGGAAAGCTGCTCGGAAGCGGTTGACGGACTTGAGGCTCAGCTGTCATGGAAACCGCAAGGTGCTCTTATAGCCTCTACTCAAAGATCTCAAGAGGATTTAAAGGTTTTGCTATTCGAAAAGAACGGGCTCAGACATGGTGATTTTAACGTCAGGACAAATGAAGAATTACTTGGCATGACCTGGTCATGCAATTCGGAAATGCTAGCGATGCAATTCTCAAACAGTGTTCAAGTTTGGACGGTGAAAAACTACCATTGGTACTTAAAGCAGGAGATATTCACAAAAGAGTCTCAGAACACTAAATTTATGCAGTTTCATCCAGAGAAACCATTCAGGCTAATGGTGGGCACCGCCTCAAGAGTTGAGGTTATAGACATGGCATACTGCGTGACTGGAGGTCCTAGTGTTTCCCCGATGGATGTTGGAATGTGTGCAGTCATCGATGGAACCACGGTTGGGTTGACCCCTTTTGCGGTTGCAAACGTCCCCCCACCCATGTCCTATAGGGAGTGCGAGCTTGAGGAGAATGTACTTTGTGTCTCCATTAACGAGTCAAACAGTAAATTTGGAGCAGTATCCCACAAACAGGTGAGCTTTATAGAATGGGACATTTGCAATAAACAAAGCACTCCCAGCTCTGTTTCCACACTTACGAAAGATCTTTTCGCTGAGCCCCACGATCAGCTACGTCAAATCGTTGTGTGGCAGAGTATGGCTGCGGTCTTGTTTGATGCCGGGTTCACTTCAAAAATTGCCATCTTTGATACGACCGATTTTGAGTCGCCAGTTTTAAAGAATGTTCTGTGTCCACCTATGAAAGTTGTCTTGATGAAACAAACCGCAGACTGGAAGAATGCCACTTTTGAAACCATAAACGGCTCAGTTTTCAACATCAGTGATGATGGAACCAAATTTGAGCTCATAAGCCGTTTGCCGCAACTTTGCTGCGACTATGAGACAGGATTTCTCAGTGATTCTTCTACCTATGTGGTATTTGGTGTCACTTCTAATGGAAAGCTATTCTCTGGAGACAAACAACTGGCTTCTGCGGTGACCTCGATCAAATTGACAGACGCTCATCTTCTTTACACAACGGCTCAGCACCAGCTCAAGTTCATTCATCTCGTCGAGCCATTCCAGGTACCAGAAGCTGAAGGCGAAGTTAGTGATGAGCGTATTCGCATGATTGAAAGAGGCTCATTACTGGTATCGGTAATACCCTCCAAGGCATCCGTCGTGTTGCAAGCCCCAAGAGGAAACCTTGAAACGATATACCCTCGCATTATGGTGCTGTCTGGTGTGCGTAAGGATATCAAGGCTAAAGAGTACAAATCCGCATTTCTCACTTGCAGAACACATCGAATCGATCTGGACATCTTGCACGACTACGATCCAACTCTGTTTTTCGAGAATCTTGAACTTTTTGTCAATCAAATTGATTCTGTCGCCCACATGGACCTCTTTGTTTCCTGTCTTCATGACGAAGACGTTGCCCGTACAAAATACGGAGAAACCCTCAGACTCTCAGGCGAAGAAGTGAAACCTGTTGTCAAGGTTGAAAACAAGATAAACAAAATATGCGAAGGGGTGTTGAGCATTTTGAAACTCCCCCAGTACAGGAAAATGTACATGCAGACGATTATTACAGCCTATGCATGCGAAAAGCCAGCAAACCTTGAGTCAGCTCTTCTGACGATTTCATCTCTGCCCGAAGAGGAGCTTGAAAAATACGTGATCCACTTGTGTTTTCTGCAGGATGTCAACAAACTATACAATGTGTCTCTGGGGACTTATAACGTGCCTTTGACGCTCATGATAGCACAGCAGTCGCAGAAAGACCCTAAAGAGTATTTGCCCTTTTTGCAAAACCTGCACATCCAGCCGCTTTTGAGAAAACAGTTCATGATTGATTCTCATTTGAAAAATTACACCAAAGCGCTAGACTCGCTTACCAAGATAACCGACGACGCGCAGATCGAGCTAGAGATTGAAAAGTTTATTGTTGACAAGGACTTGTACCAGTACGCGCTAGGTTTATTCAAGTACGATTCCAACAGAACTGCTCGAGTACTCAAATCATACGCCGAACACCTTTACGACACGCAGCAGTACGAGGAGTCAGGGTTATGCTATGAGTCGCTTAAGGAGTACGAGTTGGCCATGAAGGCGTACGCTTCCGGTAAAAAGTGGAGGGAAGCAATTTCCCTTGCACACCTACCAGAACTCAAGAGATCCCTGGAAACTTGCTGCCATGATCTTGTGTCTGCTTTGACCGAGGAACATAGGTATGCGGAAGCTGCAGAGATTGAATTCTACCAATTGCACAATCTCGAGAATTCGATGAAACTGTTTGGCAAAGACTTTTACTATGATAAAGCCATTCTGTTGGCCATGTCTGAGAATCGGCTTGACCTTGTTGAGTCTATCGTGGATCCCTCGTTGGGTGAAGGGTTTGGAAGTATAGCTGAACTCATAGCTGACTGCACCAACCAAGCGAGCTCCCAAATAAAGAGGTTGCGCGAGTTGCGTGCAAAGAAGGAAGAAGATCCGTATGCATTTTATGGTGAAGGTGTGGAGAATGCAGAGACCCCAGACAATGTTTCCATTGCTGCTTCAGAAACATCCACCAAAGAGTCGTTTTTTACGAGGTACACAGGCAAAACTGGCGGTACTGCCCGTACTGGAGCATCTAGGAAAACAGCAAAGAACAAGAGACGCGAGGAACGCAAACGGGCCCGAGGTAAGAAGGGCACTATTTACGAAGAGGAATATCTTGTCAAGTCGACTGGAAGATTGATTGAAAGGCTGGAAAAGAGCGAAGCTGAAGCTGTGAGGTTAATCGAGGGTCTCTTGAGAAGGAACAAGAGGGAGCAAGCGTACCAGGTCCAGAAAAACTTTGTCTCACTTGTTGGGTTTTTGAAGGAAAACGTGGTTGAGATTTATTCAATAAGCGAACGTGATCGTGAAAGAATCGACGACAGCGGTATAGTTTACCTTATTCCTGAAATTCCTGTGCCCTCAATCAAGGACTTTCCTAAAAAGAGCAGCTTGGACTACTAATGCTTGGTTGTATCTGCAATGAGGAGAGAAGACGGGGATTTTATATAGAAATCGAAAACAATTTTGATTTATTGTTTGGAGAAGAACCGATGTCTTCGAGGAAATGATACTAGGGACACTTGTCATATTAAGTGCCCTTTTAGTGCCTTGCAGTTTGTCAATATACAATTCACCTCATGCTCTTTCAAGTTCTTTCTTTTTTTTTTTGTGAAGATACATGACTTCGTAAATGGATCTCCAAAACTGTCAAGGAAGATAGTACATGATTGATGTTTTTCTGTTGGATAGAGAACGTAAGTGAAATATATGTTACTAACAACTCCTATCTGTGGTTCAGTATAATAGCATACTGGATAGGAAGAGGTATACCAATTTCCATGTAGTGACTAAGGTAAACAGTCCCACGGAGAGAGTTTGATCCGAGAGCGGTCGGCTCTCTTTGCATTAATCCATATTAGATGATCGCTCCATCGCTCTATGCGATTACCGCATATGCTAACAACATATGCGTGGAGTTACATAATAGTATTGGGTATACTTCCCCAGGAAGGCCGGATTGGCCTGCGATTACGTCAAGGGTTACCCGAATCTCTCTTGGTGAGTTTTTGGTCGGAGGCATTCGATACTAGACTCAGAAAGCTGCAGGCTATTGGCCAACGCATTAGTACAGCATTAGCTACGTAATGTGTATGAATCATGTCGCCAGAATTGGACCCGGAATTGATTCCGAGGATTCCGAAGCGTACGCGAACGACCTGATTGGTTCCTCCATGGTTCTGACTACGGCGTTAAAGGGATAAGGGAGAAATGACTGCATGGAGACGGTAGACGTATAAGAATGGTGTTTTCGCACTGCGAAAGGACAGATAGAAAGTTAATCATCACCAATATATTTTCTCACTATGAATAATTCAGACAATGACGCTAACATAATTGCTGTATAAAATACGTAGGATGTTGTATAGTTCGATACAGCCAATCAACCGGTTCACAATACAGGTTTACCCAGAACTAGTCTTGTATCACCTATCAAATCCCAATAAGAATGCATCACAGTGTAGCACATCCCAAAATCTTCAGGCTAGTGGATCGAATTTTCACTGAAAATTAGCTTCAGAGAATGAACAAATGTCTCCAAATTTGGTCTACTATTTCTTTATTTTATGCCACATAATGCTTCCTAACCCCGGAGGTAGTTCTGGGTTCTGGAGAAAAAGAACAAACTGGATCTGCTTATATACGTATTTGAAATTTAACTTCCTAAATAGGTCGATCATATATACACATTACACTTGCGATCAAGACTAGATATTTTTGACGAAGAAATTAGTTGCAAACAAAATATATATAAGTCAGACTTACGTGGAAAGAACCGCATTGATAGCTTCGCCTTCATGATATTTTTTGTTCAGGTCTTTGAACTTTCCTTAATAGCATTCCCTGACATCTATTAACAAAACTTGAAGAGAAGTTGGGAGGGCTCTCGGTTTGTCTTTATGCGGGTTTTACGCAAGTTTTTGTTCTTGGTTATTCCCAATTCACATACATTAGACATACATGTATATGAATTTGAGATCTGGTGGCCCTTTAGTTACACCCCCTTCTAACGCCTCTGCCGCGTACGAAACCATCATCTTCATCTCCCCTAAATAATTATATATTTATATAGGGCCAGGAAAAATTTCAGCATACCTCCCCTTATTTTTGGTACCAGAATTTCCCAGGCAGTACCGGCTTAATTCTGAAGATGTTTGCCTTCAGGAGTGACACCGGTACTGCCATGGGAGAAATGCCAGCTCCAAGAGCTGGCAACTAAAATAATAAAACAAAAAAAAAACGCTAGGGTCAGTAGGTGTAAGGGTTTTCTTGGCCTGGGCGAATCATCCAAGACAATCATTCCAGTAGGCCTCCCAGAGTGATTATCCTGAATGATTTCAAAACAGCCAATTTTAGTGGTTTTTTTTGTATGCCTCTTTTGTTTTTTTTCGGTTTCTTTTTTCGGTTTCTTTCTTCAGTTTCGTTTTTCGGCTTCTATTTTTGTGCCTTTTTATTTTCCAAACTTGATGGGGCGTCCCCCAATCAAGAGCAAATATGAAGGAATAGTTCTTTTTATGCTCGTAGAATGTAGCGAGAGATGGCTGGTCGAGTGGAGCAATTTCTTTTCAAATGCATAGCTCAGCTCTTTAAAAAAAACACACATCACTTAATGAAAGAGATGTGCTTCTCTTTTCTATAAAAAATACTCATCTATCCACTCTTATGCGTTGTCGTATATATTCAATCTATTGGTTTTGTGTGTCTGAGCCCATCGAGTTTTACACGACCTTTTATTTTTCTCATTTCTTGACGTTACAAGAGTAGAACTGGGCCAAGAAGTAAGGTGCGTCAGAACACGAGTGTTCGTTGTGATCTTTGTGGTTTTTAAAATAGAGCACCTTCTCTTTCTGAAACCCGTGTTCTGTTTTAAAGCGTGAGTGTTCTTTTTCGAAGGGTGGTCTAGAACACTTCGAACACTTCATTTTTCAACTTTTATATATAGTTCTATAAAGTGGATAATGTTTTCCTGGCCGTATAAAAAAAACATCAAAGATTCAGCAAGACTTATATCAAAAATGTTAATTGTTTGTAATGAGTTTATTATTCTCTCTCTTCTCTCCTCTCCCAATAAGTGGGCAGAAGTCCCATTATATACTACCTAGTTGCCGAGCTGCCAATTTTTCCTCCGTTATGCAATCCTATGCATGAGACGTTATTTGAAACCAATAGTATTGGTCCAAATCCTATTTCATGGGCACCGTGTCTTTAATTCTGACTTTGTCCTGAATTACTGCATATGCAGCGTGCCGGCCAGAGTTTCCTCTTCTTATTGTAGTCGACCTAAATTAATATGGAGAGATTCGGGTTCATGTGTTGTATGAACCCAGGCCTCAGTGGCCTGTGGAGCGGTCTGGTTTGCGACTCACTACTCCTCATACATTGCAGTGCATATGCAAGGTCTCTACTGCATGATGCAGTGGAGCATGGTGTTATGCCGAAGGGAGACTATGTTCACTATCATCCCTTCAAGAAAACTGACCATTTCCGCCATTCTTACTTCCGTGAAAGGTGGTGTTGTACCATTACTCCTTCCATCCGATTTTTACGAAGTGACTGACTGGATACATAGCAGATTGGTGTTTCGCACTGCGAAAGGGGAGATACAATGTATAATTTTCCTCGCTATGAACGACTTTAATACGTGCGGTTGAGTATGTTAAGTTTGGTGGAGTGGTCCCCGATCCTCTTTGAACTTCGTGAGTTCAACTCTCAGCGTGTGTATATGCGTATGTGATCCACTATTGTAGAATACGCTATTTGCGTGAATTCTTTCTAGAAGTGCAATTCGTTCTTCTTGTTTTCGAGAATCTATGTTTTTTCCTTTGCCTCGATAGCCTTGACTTTCTGGTGGCTGACCTTTGAGTGAATCGGAGCATGGCAAAAACGACTTTTACTATGCAGAGTGCAGAGATTTTCACAAGTGACTAGGCGCCTTATGAGCCTCCAGGGCCTCGCCCACCCCCAGATGAATCCCCATGCTCTTGTGAGCAGATGGGATACCAGGAGGTACCCAAATGACTAACAATTTGGAAACGCCTCACGGAACGCAGCAGTCCGATAATTCCAACTCCGTCCCCAACCCCAGCCAACATGATACTGTGTCCCCAGTGTCATCCCCGGATGAAACGTCCCCTGACATCAGTCAAAGCCTCTCGAAAAATGTAGAAAGTTCAAAAAAAGTAGAAAACAACCAAAATGAAAAAAAAAAAGAAGGACCAGAACCCTAACGCTCATACCTCGTATGCCTCAGCCGCCTCTGCTGCAGTTGACCAAGTATATTACGAAAAATCAAACGGGTTGAGAATCCTTCCTCCATACACGGACAACATCCCTGGATGCGTAACCGATGCTTTCAACGGATCAATCTCCGGTTTTGGTAACAAGAAGTATAAGTTTAGGGCTAAGGCCTCGGATTACCTAAAACATGCCGCAGAACCTATTATGATAGCTGTAATCGCAAAAAATGCCTAAGAAGTAAACGACTTTAGTTTTCAGACTGGCCTGGATTTTTTTCGGTCTGGACCTATGGATTATGTACTGACTGTATGAGTTACGGAAGAAAGTCAGTTGCATCAGCTCTACCAAGAGTATTGATTTCATCGTCAAGATGTCCGTATATGCAGATGATGTCACACTCTGCTTGCGGGACCGCACAGATCATCTCATTGCTGACAGGGCTTTAACGCTTCTTTGAGCTGGCGAATGAGTTCAGATAAAAGTAAACCTCATTCAAAGACAGCCTCTTGCTCACGCTTCATCACATCCAACCATATGGATCCTCCAGGTTCTCCTCAATCTCACTCTTTATGACTTCTTTTCCGAATAGCAATCTTGCTCAATCACTCTTACTGTCTTTTCTTTTGACGCAAGAAAGCTCGCCCGGCGCCAAATATCCGTCATATTTCCTTGGAAAAGGCTCCGAAGTAGACTGATGAGCATATAATGAGGCCATGTGGTCACGAATCTATCAACGTTCGCATTAATGAAGTCCAATTGTATACTCAACAATTATATGGCAAGCAGACTACTTGCGTTACGTCAGAAGATGAAGGTCGTTCAATATAACGGGGATGGTTTGAAATATCGCAGATTTCTCACCTGAGAAAGAGGGGTCAGTGATAGCAGTTCGCCTAATAGGAAATGGGGTGTTTTCATTGCGTGAAGCCTCAATCGCTGTCATGAGCCTTCGGCAACGCAAAGCGATATAGAAGTAGCTCGATCAATCTCCGGGGGTGCTTTTGTCCAGAGTTTTTCTGGAAACACATGGCAGTCTGTGTTGCAGAAATATATTGATAGCTACCCAATGCAGAAAAACCCCGAAGACTGCTTCCATTCGGAACGTCAATTTTGATTGCTTGCACCCTAGCCTAATTTCCTGTGTAGTCAACTCTTTTCTTGCAATTCATCATCATGGTGTGGGAAAGCTCTCCTTCTTTTCACATCAATTTGTCAAGGCAACCAAGCCAGCGTCTTAGATGCGAGCTCAACCTTGAAAGTGAGCAAGATGAATCGATTGTCGGTTAGAGATGCCCGTACCTGTACATTGAATATACCTGAGGGCCGTGGCAATCAATACAAAATCAACAACACCTCCATTTGAAGGCACGAAAGCTGTTTCATGCTTGCTTGGCTGCTCACCCAGTGATGCAAAGAAGCACAAAGTCAAGAACCAAACAGTCAGGTGACAAGCCCTCCAAGTCTCACCTATAGTAACCGCTTTTCACTTTCTCTTCGTAATCAAGTAGAATCACGCCAAAACCATCAATACAGTTTTTCAGCGCCTCGGTGAGAGCCTCCTTTTTTGCCTTATTGAAAGCCTCCCCCTTTGTGCGCAGCATGTAAGAGGAGCCCACGCCACTCGACTCATGGCTTGTATTATCTTGAAGCGTGATCTTCACTGTTAGCGTGACTTTTGCAGAAAATGCTGACTCGCTCTCATCAATAGAGCCAGAGACATCCATTATTTCTGTAGACCACCCATTAAAGCCGAAAATCTCGTTAGCAATCTCGATTGTCTTGTGGGCTTGAAGCCTCTGAACTCTTTTGTCAACAAAATTAGGCAGATGCCTTTTAAGATTATCTAGACGTGTTTGTAAGGCGCCAATCTTTCGAATCGACCATGTAGACGCAGGTCTGTCATTATGGTTGACGAGATCAGCTAATTCCCATGAGCCCACCTCTGGAAAAAACTGAATCGACTGTGAATCATGGTTTATCGATGTGTGCTTATTTTGCTCAATCTGTTCAATCTTTACCATTTGACTCAGTCAGTATAACTGATATATTCGAAATGGCAGCTCCAGAGGCCGGCTACTACAAGTAATTAGGGTGTATGGATATACTATTTTCGTCACTTTATGTCACAGACACGACACGCACACCCAAAAAATGGAGTTGATCCAGGGCTTTATGAACCAACCCCAGGATCAATCTGCAGACGAGGCGATACCAATTTTATGCGAACGGCTCTTGCACTCAACATTAATAACCGACAGAAGAGCTGCGGTTCTCGGTCTCAAGTCGTTTAGCCGACAGTTCAGAGAAACTGTAATCGCCAATGGACTCAAGGCTTTGGTTTCTACGCTTCAAAAAGACTTTTTGGAGGGAACAATTGTGCGTGCCGTTCTGGAAACAATTCTGATTCTCTTTATAAGGGGTGAGGGTGATGAAGATCTGACAAGAAACTGGATCAGTCACCAATCGCGTAAACAGAATGGAAAATATCCTTCTCCCTCTTTGCTGATAGCTGATCTCGAGGCGGATCATTTCTCGCTTTGGATCGCTGACGAGCTGACCCAAACGGACGATACCTTGCACGTTCTTATTAGTGTGCTTGATAGTACCTCCGATCAAGAATTCTATACCAAGCTTTATGCACTTCAAATCCTGCAGGCTGTCTTATCTACACGACCAGACCGAACTAAAGACTGCATTCTGGCGTCTCCTTTGGGCGTATCCACCATTCTCAACATGGTGGGCGACACACACGAGGCGGTGAGAAACGAGGCGATCTTACTACTCATGGGACTGGTCAACGACAACTACCACATCCAAAAGATTGTAGCGTTTGAAGGAATTTTCGATAAAATGTTCGACACAATCGATCAAGAGGGAGGCATCGAGGGCAATATAGTGGTTCAAGATTGTCTTTCTCTCATCACTAACCTCCTCAAGTATAACCCATCCAATCAGTCTCTTTTTCTTGAAACTGGCTGTATACCGAGGCTGGGGGGTCTCTTGAGCCAACCTCTCATCACCAGTGAGCTGGGTTCTATTGTCTGGAACGGTCAACGTCTTTCCAATTTGATAACGACTTTGGAGATAGTTCGTCTCTTTGTAGTGGAGGGCCAATCTTCAGAGACTCTTGAGAAGAATCAGGTTATGCTCAGTGAAATGCTGATGCTTGTACTTCGTCTTGTATTCTCCAGTTTAACGCCAAACAACGTCAAAGCAGTAGCTTTGCTCACCACAGCTGACTTGATTCGTGGCAACAGACCTTTGCAAGAACAATTCTCTCAAGTCGATGTTCCGCTACTTGACCCCACCGTTCCTAATTCAATTTCTAAGCCACAAGATATCGTGCCAGTGACTTCTGCCTTGCTGAACTGGTGTCTTCTGGCCAACTCGGTTCACACTTTTCCTCTTCGAGCTTGTTCCGCTAAATGTCTGCATTCTCTCTTCAGCGGAAACTCCGAAGCAAAAATTTCCTTCATGGAGAGCCAGGCTTTGTGCTTTCAACAGGGCACAACAAACATTTTTGAAGCACTCATAATCTACGATGCTGAAATCAGGCTCAACCCATATAAAGTGTGGTTCGCCGCGGTCATTCTACTCTACCTATTTGAAGATTGCCCGGAAGCAAAAGCCATCGCCAGGGCCGTCACCACGGGTGATGCTGAAGCGGGGGAGGAGGTCCTTGGTGCAATCCCTGCCATCAGTGAACTTCTAGCCTCATCCACTTTTGATCGTCGAGTTAGCCTAGGTTACCTCATGGCCCTGATTGTCTGGATCTACGAGGACTTTGATGCAGTAGATGATTTCCTTCGTGATTCATCCTCGGTCAAGGCGTTGTTGACTTCAGCATCCCTGCATAACGATGTTCTAGTTCAAGGGATGACATCCATGCTTCTAGGTATATCTTACGAGTTTTCGCGCTATGACTCTCCCATTCCCAGAAAAGAGTTACATTCTCTCATATCCAAAATACTCGGCAAAGATAACTACTTTCAAAACATACTCAAGTTTCAGGATTCTGGATGCCTGAAAGAAGTAGATGAGAACATGTTGCTTGATCCAGCAAAAGATGAATCGGGCTTACCTCAGCTGCTTCTTTGCAACAGTTTCGTGATGCTTATAAGGGAAAATTTCTCACGGTTATTGCGTTGTTTGTCGCATGACCCCGAGACTGAACCTATTTTGAGACTATCTTATGAGGTTTACGACGAACTGCTGGAGAAGTACTCCTTGATTAGTCAAGATTTTAAAAGTATGGAGCAAGAGCTCGAAAACCTAATGACCACTTCGACTCGTCAAATTGAACAACTAGAAACCGCTCAAACCAAAGCTACCGACAAGCTACAATCACTTCACGGCGAGACGGAATCTCTCAAGGAATCAAACAGCAATTATATGTCCTCGAATCAAAGTTTATCCGCCGCTTTATCTCAAGCCCAGACTGCTACTTCTGAGCTTGAGGACAAACATCATCAAGTTATGCTTGAGTTGGAAAAAGTTTGCAAGAATTTGGGATCTCTTCAACAGGAGAATCAGCGCTTAGAGACTGCATTAAAAAATTGTCAAGAGGGGAAAGCTTTGGCTGAGAATGGCATCAATAAAATGAACAGGGAGCTTTTCAAGCTGTCGAAAGAAAAGGACAATCTAGAATCGAATTTGAAGACAACTGAAAGTGTTTCCTCTAAAAATGAAAAGACTTTTGAAAAGATAAGAAACCAGCTGGAGCAAAATGTGAAGGAAAAAGAGGCTAAACTTGCGTTATTAGCGAAGCAGATAGAAACTCTCACTAAAGAGTGCAAAGAGCGATTGACCAGCCAGACGCAATTGGAGAATCAAACGGTTGAACTTCAAGGCCAGGCTCAGAAGTCACAAACCTTGAGCGAGAAGTATTTGGCACGGTTGAAGGAAGCCAAGGACTTTATCGACGATCTAAATGCAGAAAAGAGGAGACACGAGGAGGTTGTGGTCAAAGTTAAGGATGCCATCGACTCCTCCATGGATGAAATTGAAAAGCGCATCGGAGAACGCCGTAATGATTCATTCTCGGTTGAAAAAGAAAAAATCGCGTTAGAGGAATATTCTGATCTCTTGAGGTTAAAAATTTCTCAACTTATTACAAAGTATGACACCCTTCAGGATGAGCATCATGAATTGACAAAATCAAATGTAGTCCTAAGGGATGACTTTGCGTCTTTGGAGGTTGCAAAGCAGGACGTTGAAATACACCTGAACGAAATTTCCGTCGCAAAAGCTTCTCTGGAAAGTCAATTGAGTGATGTCGAGGAGACCAAATCGGCACATGATTCCAAACTCTCTTCCCTAAACAACGAGGTCGACGAACTGAAGTCAGAGAAGGAAAACCTAGTCAAGGAGCACAAAAAGAGATTAAAAAATGTGGAGCAGGATCACTTGCAAAAAGTCCAGGAAGCAGAAACGCGAATCAAGCAACTGGAAAAAACCGTTGAATCACTTCAGGCGGCCATCGCGGAGAACAAAAATGTTGAAGTTAAGTTTAAGGCTCGAATTGCCGAGCTGGAGGACAGCGAAAATGAAACAAAGGTGCTACATAAACGGGTGGAGCTTCTGGAGCAAGATAAAGTCGAGATCGAGAAAGCCTTGCGTGTTTGTCACGAGGAACGCGATTCTCAAATACACGCTTACGAAGAAAAGCTTGAAGATGCCTTGAGAGCCGGCGAAAGTAAAGCTGCCGGCCTACAGGGTGATATTGAGAAATTGCAACAGCGGGTCAATAAAGCTGTTAGCGAAAAGACAGCTGTTGAGAATTCGCTCAAGGATCAAGTAACCAGTGATGAAAAGCGGTCTAATGATGCATTACAGAAAATCACAACAATGGAGAACCAGTTAAACCAGGAAAAAACCTCGTCAGGAGCAGCCTTTGAAGAAGTTCAGCGGGAGTTGAAGAAAGCTCAAAGCTCATTGAGCTCAAGAGAGGCCGATTTGAATAGGCATATTAATGAAGCGCAACGATCTTCTGCCTCGTTTGACCAGGAGAAAGAGCTCTTGCAGAGTAAAATTGCCAAACTGACAACTCATATCGACACGTTGGAGAACGAACTGGATTTAAAGGGAAAAGACATTGAGCGGGAGAGAGAAATGCTAACGGGAAATTCAGAGGCTGCTGTTCGGGACTATTCAGTCATGATTTCCAAACTGAATGAGGATATGTCTAGGATGGAGAAGGAGCATTACAAACAGATCTCAGACCTCGAAAACTCCCATGGTCAGCTCGGCCTCCAGGCTCACGAGCGACTAAGCCAACTTGAGTCTTGCCAAGGGGAAGTAAAGTCACTTGAAAAAGATTTAAAAACCGCAAATGAAGAGCTGGCTAAAACCAAGGTCGGGCAGCAAAAGGTTATAGACGCACTCAGAGAAACGGTCAAGGAGACTTCTGTCAAAGCTGAGGGAATTCAGAGGAGTGTCAATGCTGGCGAGCAAGAAAAGGCTGAGTTGGAGAGCCAAGTTGCTTCGCTCAAGGAAGAACTAGTCAGTCGGGCGTCAGAGTTGAAGAAGATCAAAGCGGAATATGACGACGAAACGAAGAAAGCAACAAAAACCGTCTCCGAGATCAGTTCTCTTCAACAGGAAAGAGATGTCCTTGAAGAACAATTGACTGAAAAAGCGACTGCTTTGAAAGATGCAGAAGCTCGTCTTGATGAAGTGAAGGGCTTTAGCAAAGATCAGCAGCAACGACTGACAAATGTGCTTACCGAAATGGACCGGCTGCAGGAGAAGTGGAAAAGCTCTGAATCCGAGTCTCAAACAAAGGTAGCTGCCTCATTGGCTAAACAAAAAGAAGTGGAGACTCAAAATGAAGAGCTATCAAAAGAGATGAGCGAGACGAAAACGACACTTGAGACCAGAGTTGTCGCTCTAGAGCAAAATGTGCAGTCTGAAGTAGAAGCTCGTCGTGCAGCGCGGGAAGAGTTGAAAGCGGCCCATGATTCCATTGAAGCACTAGAGGCTAGACAGAAAGACGATGCTTGGAGAATTGAGACACTGGAGAAAGCAAAGGAGGAGCTGGTTCCTAGAACTGACTTGGACGATTTAATGCTTATTTTGTCGGAGCTCGAAGATAAGAACAAGAAATATAAGAGGCTGCTGCGAGACGCGGGTAAAGATGTGTCAAGTGACGAAGAAAGCAGTGACGAGGATGAGTGATGCTCTGGTCATAGACTTTGAGTTTTTCCCAATTCTGACGACAATTATCACTTTGAGGAATGCTATGTCGGCCGCGGCAAGTTGGACGCCGCCCCAAAAGAAAATATAGCTCTTTTAAAGCGAAAACATACTAGTGGATACTGAGAATATAGCTCCCCTGCCTCGCTCTGCTCGAGAAATATTTTTGGTTCATTTACAGCATTATTTCAGCATTTCTCCAGTATATTTGCTAGACTTTTCGTACGACTCTTGTGACTTGTTAAATCCAAACAAGTCCCAGAATGAATACACAGGTTGGAAGACTTTAGAGGGGAATCGGTTCTCCACAAAGTATGGAAAATCACATGCACGCATGACACCGCGCCATCCTTACATTCTGCCGAGGCTCAACCCCGCAATAACGGATATAAAGGGGCCAAAAGTAACAGCAATTGCAATGACCGAAAACCTACGATTTGACGACCAAGTTGTGATTATTACAGGGGCCGGCGGTGGCTTGGGCAGAGAGTATGCGATACTCTTTGCTTCCCGTGGTGCCAAAGTTGTGGTGAATGATTTAGGAGGCAACGTTGGCGGTGCTGGGGAGGATAAACGGGCTGCGGATAAAGTTGTATCTGAGATCAAGGAAGCTGGCGGTGTTGCTGTGGCGAATTATGATAACGTTGTTACGAATGCCAATGATATTGTTCAGACAGCCATTAAAGCTTTTGGAAATGTTCACGTTGTTATCAACAATGCCGGTATTCTGAGAGATGCTCAATTTGCCAAGATGACAGATGCTCAGTTTGCAGCTCTTGTGGATGTTCATTTGACGGGTGCATTCCGTTTGACCCATGCGGCTTGGCCGTTTTTCAAAAAACAAAATTACGGTCGCGTCATTAATACCTGCTCACCAGCCGGTTTATACGGTAACTTTGGACAAGCAAATTATTCTGCCGCTAAGCTGGCGTTGGTTGGCTTTGCTGAAACCTTGGCAAAAGAAGGGTACAGAAACAACATTCGTGTTAATGTTATTGCTCCTTTGGCAAGATCGCGTATGACAGAGGGTATTGTGCCTGAAGAGGTGTTGCAAAAGCTTTCTCCGGAGAAAATCGCTCCATTGGTGGCTTATCTGTCTCATGAGTCCGTTCCTGTGACGGGATCGATTTTTGAAGTGGCTGCTGGATTTTTCAGTCAGATTCGGTGGGAGCGCTCTGGGGGTGCGTATTTCAAGCCAAATTCCAGTTTTACACCAGAAGCGATTCTCCACAAATGGAAACAAGTTGTCTCATTCGACAATCCTACCCACCCTACTCAGCTCAACGACTACGTAGCTGTAATCAAAAAGACACGTGCACTGCCCAACGATAACGAGCAGGGCACCAAAAGGATTGAATCTTTGCATGGCAAAGTAGTTATCATAACAGGTGCAGGCACTGGGATTGGCAGAAACCACGCACTTTGGTTTGCGAAATACGGCGCCAAGGTTGTGGTGAACGACTTTCAAGACCCGTTCACCCTTGTTAAGGAAATCGAAAAAAATGGAGGCGCGGCTGTTGCCTCTAAACACGACGTTGTCTCGGAAGGAGACAAAATTGTGCAAACTGCGATGGAAAAGTTTGGAAGAGTTGACATTCTTGTGAATAACGCCGGTGTTCTGAGAGACAGGTCATTTTTGAAAATGTCAGAGGATGAGTGGAAGCTGGTTCTGGCCATACATCTCGTTGCCACTTACAAGCTGTGTTCACTTTGCTGGCCAATTTTTGTCAAGCAAGGGGGCGGCAGAATTATCAATACAACGTCAACTTCAGGCATCTATGGTAACTTTGGTCAGGCGAACTACGCTGCGGCCAAAGCGGGTGTTCTTGGGCTCTCGAGGACATTAGCAATTGAGGGAAAGAAGCGTGGCATCAAGGTGAATGTCAGTGCTCCTCACGCTGAAACTGCTATGACAAAAACAATCTTCAAACAGGAAGAGCTAAACCTTTTCCACCCCGACCAGGTATCTCCTCTTGTGGTTTTGCTAGCTTCAGATGAACTGGATGTTACCGGTCAGTTGTTTGAGATTGGCGGGGGCTGGGTTGCCAGAACCAGATGGCAGAGAGCCAAAGGTGCGGTATGCCACGATGCAAAACCTCGTATTGAATTTTTGAAGGATAACTGGAAATCCATAACCGATTTTTCTGAGGGCACTCTTAATCCCGAAAGCACACAGGAAGCTACTTTTTCGATACTTGAGGCAGTTGGAGGAGAAGAGGAGGAGGATGATGATGAAGAAGACGAAGACGAAGAAGGCGACGAGCCATCGAAAACTGATTCTTACAAATATACTCATCGTGACGTGATCTTGTACAATCTAGGTCTCGGGGCCAAAGCTACAGAGCTCAGGTATACCTACGAAGGGGCTTCGGATTTTCAGGTTCTTCCATCGTTTGGAGTCATTCCCTCGTTTGTCCAAGACGACGGAGGAGTCGACATGGAGCACTTGCTGAAGAACTTTAACCCGATGATGCTGCTGCACGGCGAACAGTACCTCAAGATTCACAAGTTCCCGATTCCCACGGAGGCAGAAGTGGAAACCAAGGCATACCCTATCGCTGTACTCAACAAGGGTGTGAAAGCTGCGTTGATTGTCGCTGGGTATGACACAGTTGATAAGAACTCGGGCGAGCAGCTTTTCCACAATGAGGGGTCCTATTTCATCAGAGGAGCGCAGGGTGTCAAGGGAAGCGAGAAGTTTAAAGAGCGCACGACGTTTGCCGTGTCTCCTTTCGAGCCAGAGAAGCGCGAGTGTGATTTCCAGGCTGAGTATAAAACTTCCCCAGATCAAGCTGCCATCTACAGGCTTTCAGGAGACTATAATCCCTTACACATTGACCTTTCCTTTGCCAAGGGCGCAAAGTTTGACAAACCGATCCTTCACGGATTGTGTACTTTTGGATGCGCAGCTAAAGTTTTGTACGAAAAGTTTGGGGCCTTCAGTGAGGTGAAATTGAGGTTCACCAGTATCGTTTACCCTGGAGAGACTTTAGTGGTGAAGGCTTGGAGGCAGAAAAACGATGTGATTGTGTGGGAGGCTTTCTCCAAGGAGAGAAATTGTGCTGTTATCAGCAATGCTGCGCTGAGGTTACTGGGAGATTCAGCAAAGCTGTAGATTTTATTTTGTTTTCAATGATTACCGCTGGGCCAAGTTTCGTTAAAATGTGGACCTAGAATTTGTTGGCACTTTTCCGCCAGCTTTTTATCTGATATTGCAGCAACATTTTCCTTCACCAACCCAAACTGGCGAATGGCTGCGGAAAGCTCTTCTAGATTGGAGCAGCCCAACACAGTAACTCCCTTCTTGTCCATCCAGTGTCGAATGGCGAACCGCGTAGCGAGGTCTGCCAATTCGACTTTATAATCGGTCAGCAGCATGCTGCCCAATTCTTTGCAGCTCTGCTTGAGCTCTTCAGAAGCTGGGTGGAATGAGTGAGTAAAAGTGGATCGAAGTAAAGACATGGACAGAATTGAGCCGTTGTTTACCGTAGAAACTTTAGCATCTTTTATGAAACTGTCGTAAGCTGATAGCAGTCTGGTGTTTTGTAGGCACATATTGGAGTATGAAAGAACTGTGTCGAGAGGGGCCACTTTTTCAGCCGCCATCTTGGCCATTTTCAGCAGAAAATCCACAGGATATCCTGATATTCCTATGAATTTGATGACACCCTCTGATTTCAATCTCGAGAGACACTTCAGTGCCTCAATAATTGACTCTTCATCTACAAATTCGACATCGTGGAGGTACACAACGTCCAAGTAATGAGTGTTGAGTCTGTCTAGTGATGTCTGAATTGATTTTTCAATCCACTCAGGGCTGTAGTCAAATTCGTCCAAATGGATCCTGCCCACTTTGGTACAAATATACAACTGGTCTCGGGAGACATCGTGGTTTGCTTCGAGATCTTTGAGAGCGCTTCCGATGATTTCTTCACTTGGTCCGTAGTAAGGAGAGGTGTCAATGGCATTTATCCCGTGGTCAAAGGCATACTTGAGGAGCTCATGGATGGGGAGATCATGCGGGTTCTCATTATATTGGGCATTGAATACAGCTCCCCCCAATACCAGCTTCGAAATGCCCTCTAGAGTGCCGTTGTTAGCTGCGTATGGCTTTTGAATCGCCCTCTCCATTCTTCAATTCTGTCTGTTCTTGTTCGTTGTTGCACGACTATGGCAAATAATACGAAAAAGAGAACTGCGAATGCGCCCGTTGAGCAGAGCGAAGTAATTGATGTGAGTCTGCCGTTTGTTCGGTCTAACAAATGAGCTTGGAAAGAAAAAACTAGTTTCCGTGCGCAAGTTCAATGGGGTCAATCTGGTTGATATCCGAGAGTACTACGAAGAGAAAGGGACCGGCGAACTTAAACCGGGGAAAAAGGTGCGTAATGTTGTTTTATGTGTACTAATTGAAGGGAATCTCGCTGACTGAGGAGACTTGGAACAATTTGTTGCAAGCCAAAGACAAGATCAATGAAGCGCTCGCAAGATTGGAGCCAAAAAAACCAAAGGGAAACGAGGAGGAAGAGTCTGAAGGGGCTGAGGAGAAATCTCAAGACCTTGACTAGCAACAGGAGCAATGATAGGTGCAAGTTTTGCTTGATGTATATTCTTTGGTCCTACACAAGCGATCAAGAGATCGTTTGAAGGAACTGTTACCCAGTATAGCATAAGAATACACAAACATGCCCTTTCCAGTATTGCAAGTGCGGTGGTTCTCACTTCGGCCTGGAGTGCAGGAAATCTTGGTCTTATTCATGCAAGTAGAACCCTTTTTGCGCTGGCTGCAAAGGGACAGGCACCATTTCCTTAGAACTAATAGGAAAGGGGTCCCATACATTGGCCTTATATTGGCAGCCTCTTGTCTTCCTCTCGCTTATATGTCCATCTCTACTCAAACGGCTGTCGTGTTCAGTTGGTTTCAGGACGCTACTTTTGCCAATGCGTTAGTATCGTGGATCAGCATCTCAATGTACCATCCATATTCACATGACCAAGGCCATGAAGTGATTCCACGGTCTAGACTGCCGCAGAAAATTAGAATTGGCCCCGCCGCTGCCTGAGGCGATGTCTCTTCTTCTCCTGCTGAGAGGAGGGTTCAAAACAATAGGCTTAGACAGGTAGATCCAAAGGACTCTTGCATGATCGTGCATGAATAGCACCTTTATGAAAAGATAGCCAGAGGGACAAAAAGAATCGGTTGAACCTCACTGTCTCAAATAAATAGGTTAGTTTTCCTTGCTTTATTCTTTCTAACTTCCCAGAGTTCCCATTGAAAGAACAAGGATTGTATATCACGCACAGGGAGGAGATATCGAGGCAATTTTATTTAGCTTATATTTTCCCCTAAACCACCTCGCTACGTATTTCGTGGCTTGCTCATGCTCTTGAATGACTAATGCACCTCTAAACAATGCACCTTGGTACCCTTCACCTCCTTTGTGGAAGTATACATTCCCCTCATCATCAAATAAGTGAAAATGTAGATCGCCAAGATCAAAAACGCATTGTCCACATCCTGAAGTTCGAGCTGGGAGACCATATGATGATCAGGTGTCCTGCAAACGATCTGGAAGCGGATATCGATTTCAAGACCAAAGGTTTCATATCGGGTACCTATAACGCAATTGACACCGCGACGGGTGATATCTTGTATGAGATTACGGGCAAGTGGAACGAAGTGATGGAACTGAAAAATTGCCAAACGAAGGAGAAGTCGATTTCAGTTAACTGCAAAAAAGATGCACAACCAATGAAACCAAAAGTTAGATCTTTGAGTGAGCAGGGAGACTTTGAGAGTCGAAAACTGTGGAAAAAAAGTAACTGATGCTCTTGGAGAACGCGACCACGAAAGTGCCACCGACGAAAAATATGCCATAGCCTTAACAGTTGCTCACCTACATATAATTACAGAAGTCTCCAATTTGTTTTTAATTTTTGACGCTAACATTTATTTTTTCTCCTTTTAAGAGTCTCATCACATTAATAAAACAAAAGTTGGTACTTTTTTTTTCACATATAGTTCCATTTTATGAGTCACTTAAATAACCCATACCATGTACTTCTTCATAGGTACATTTCAACCCATCAAAATTCGACGCGATGGCCATGAGATTTTATTATATGGTTCTTTAAAAAAATATCACGTCGCTTCCGTACACCATTTTCTTATTTTTTCGCTCTTGAGTTTTATTAACTCCTAGGCTTACGCTTTGTCGCAAAAAAAATTTCATATCCCATAACGTACTTGTGTTGTATTAAAGTCCATTGACCTAAAAGTCAATACCATTAACACTACTATCTGTAAAAAGAGGTGGTGGTTCGGTGTCCGCATTGGTTGATTGTTAATTTCGATATCTCAGAATGAGTTCGTCAAGAAGTGTCAATGACGGGAAATCTCAAATGACAATTCGATTGGAAGCGTAATGGATACTTTATCTTGAGGCGTAGGATCGATAACGGAGTGACGGTTCTTCCTCGGTGGCATTATTTACACAGTACTTGTGGGTGTTAAAGTCTGTTAGCTTTTAAACTAAAAGATAGTATCTTGTGAGATAAAGCGTCCTGACTCTAGGTCGTTCTGATTGTTTGATTCCAAAGTAGCGCTGTGTAGTGTGCGATCACGAGTCGCTTGATGGAGAGCTGGCATAGTCTCCAATTCATATGAAGCAGTATGAAAATCGTATGAAATCGTCTTCAAAAATGTGCTGCAAATCAGCGGTCAAACTCTCTCCTTTATACCTACCAAGTCGTCTGCTGCCAATTCCCTATTGAGCATGCGATGTGCATGCGTGCGTAGTCTAGAACAAAAAGAACTATCTAATGGCAAATCTACCTAAAATCAAGCAGAGATAAGACGTCTAGAACAATACAAGACGTGCTTATAGCTGTTGCCAGAAACTTGATATCCAGGTTCGACATAATAGGACGTAACATTACCCACCGAGGATTCGGGTTGATCGATACTGATGTACAACCACCGGCCTTGATAGACCTGGAGCGACCAATATTCAGGTCCAACAACTCCTCGTGTAATTGTCTCTGCCCTACACGGTCTACTGCATATGCATATAGTGCATTAACAGTGGAGCATTATAATTGGGCTTATGACTAATGACAAATGCCCAGAGGTCATTCCTCGGGAAGATATGTTTTAATTCCTTTGGAAGCTGGGCGTGTAGCCTCAGGACTTTCCCACCGAAATACCAGCGTGACTAACTGCTTTTATGGTATAAAGCTATAATTGTTAGAAAAATCATTTGTTACTCACGTCAATGTCGACAGAGTTGAGTTGTGATTCAGTCACGATCAGATCGCTTTTGGCAAACGCCAACACAAGGCGAACTTTGATCGCTGAAGTAGCCAGCGATGCCATTGTTCAGCCGTTCGAGGTCGAGGGACCTCGGTGGCATATCGTCGTTTTGTTCGGGTGAATAATGTGATGGAGAGAAGTAAATTTTTAAGTATATTGTGTTTTGATTGTCTCCATTTACCAATTCGTCTAGAGTCAGCCCTTGATCTGGTAATTCGGTGGAAATGACCGCCCAGAATATTTTCACCACCGTACAGTCATAAAATATATGTTGAACCGTCTCTTGGCTTTCGAGACATAGCGCGCATTCTGGCCTCGCGGCAAAAGGGCTACTCTCAGCTTGAGAGCCTTGAATCAGGTTAGGCTGCATCTTGGAGTGAAAACTGCCTAGCAAAATAGATGTCACTTTTGAAGAGCTCCTGGGTGTAGCCATATGCCCCCATAATTTCCTCCATTCCATAGGCGAAGGCTGTATAGCTTGGGCCCATCTGGGAATTACTGTGTTGTTTCCTTTTGTTCTATAGAAGCGGATGTGTCGGTGATGAAATGTTTGTGCTTTGATTCCAATTTCATCAGTTCGTTTATCGATGAGATGTGACATGACATGACTTATCTACATAAAAGTCTCTGAAAAGCCATGGGGGAGACCTCTAGTTCCTTACCAATGAGTCCAACCTCTCGGAATTCCCGTAACCGATCTTGTGACATTTCGTTGATTTTAAACGTATGCTTTGCGCAAATCCTGACAATTTCAAACTCTCCCAGTAACACCCGCATATATCAACTGTTGGACTCACAAGTCACCGTTTAGTATGTTTCGTTATGTTCGGACTGTTTCACGTGTAGACTAACAGAATAAAGAGCTACCGGTTAAAATTAGTACAAAGGGATGACATTGAAATATTTATGCTCAACTAACAAATTACCGTTTAGTTTTCCAGCAAGAAAAGATTAGGTAATCTCATGTTATGTCGTATTCTCAATCAACGCTGAACTAGCCTCTCAGAAATGACCTAAAAAACAGTCCCGTCAGAAAGCAGCTCGATAGGAGAGCCTGATGTGGATGGCCTCAGTTTCGCCGCCATCAAACGACCAGACTTCCAGCTTCCAGCTTCAATCAGCTGCGCAAGAGAGAGCTCATACTCTGTACCGGTCAGCTTCATGTTGTCGTTGACCAAAGGGAGCAGCATATCCAACAGACAGATGGTGCATGATCTCCACTCAACAATGACATCATCCGCTGGGGTGAAAGCCGGTACTTCAACATCTTTAGTATTGTGAAACTCTTGCGCCAACTCTATGCCTCGTTGCATTTGTTCCTTCTTTAAGCTCAGGACACCCAGGTCAGCGAAAAGGCCACCATTTCTGTACTCTGGAAGTCCCGTCAAAAGCGAAGCATTGGCAACCTTCAGATGACCAAAGTTCTCCAGTGGGTTTAACAACGAGTATGTGAGCCACTGAGTTAACTTGTGGAAAGTCACAATTTTTTTCGATTCTTTCAAGCTGGCCTCGTCAATGCCCTGACTCTTGGCTTCGTAACTGATCTTGGAAGAAAGGTGCCACGAGTCACCGAGAGAAACGCCGTCGAGCTTGAGTCTTTCATCGTCGGGCCAGATCGGGTTTAGTCCTCTCATCAAAGCGCCCCACAGCTGTTCGAGGTCAACCTCCAGACCATGCTCATTCGAAGCTTTGGACTTGAGGAAATCAAAGATGTAGCCAGGTCTTGCATGCGATCTGAATATTTCAGTATTGGATTCAAGAGCTGATCCAAGGCTCTTTAAAAGTTTAAGCCTTCCTTCAAACCCAGATAAGGGGTTTGAAGCACTCAACTGAAAACCCGAAGCGAGATCTTCTTTAGTAAACTCTGCTAGCTTGGAGCCGTTTACCTGAAAAGGGTCTGAAGGGTCGGCGCTGAAAACGCCGTTAACAAACATGTGGAAGGAGGCAACAGCGATTCCCTCGGAACGGTTGAACGTCTTTGCGCCTTCTGTGTATTTCCAGGTGTTACCAGCCCCAGCATCTAGGAGTACACTAACTATGAACAGATCGATCAGCTTTCTGCACTTTTCCTCATCGCTTAAGCAGCTCCATTCATCGCTCGCGATCAAGTTTGTCAACCGAGGGATGGACCCCACCTCGAAATGCTGATAACGACCATGTCCTGGAATCTGAAGCAAATCAGTGTTCGTTGGGAAACTGGCAGATATAGTTTGGGAAACAAACGAAACCACATCATCCATCTTATCCATATGCACATCGAAATTCGTCAAGTTATCGGTCTTGAGAAGCGTCTGAGTGAAGCTGTTGGTCTCCCTCACAGACTTGATAGTGAGCAGATACTTAGCAGCTTCGGATTCCTTGGAAACAGTCATGGAGTTGCCCATAATGAGACGATTGAGCCACCTTTTATTCTGATGAGCTACACGTAGGGCTTATCGCTTATCACCGGCGGAATTACACGGACACCGTGCCTCCGTGCACCACCAAGCGAAACTCCGCACACCATTAGGGCCTGAGCCCTGTCTGGTGTCTGGATGTGTACAGCTCGCAACCGCTGGGGTTTTGAAAAAAAAAATACAATAAAAAAAAAAGATACAGAACAACTGAACGTCACATCGATATCACAATGTCCGCCCCAATCAAAGACGAGAAAGCCGTTGAGCAACCAGAGATCCACAAGATCAGAATCACCTTGATTTCCACCAAGGTTAGACAATTGGAAAAGGTTTCTGACAGCATCATCAAGAACGCTGCCAGCAACAACCTCACCAAGAAGGGACCTGTCAGAATGCCAACCAAGGTATTGAAGATCAGCACCAGAAAGGCACCAAATGGTGAGGGTTCCAAGACCTACGACACCTACGAGATGAGAATTCACAAGAGATACATTGATTTGCAAGCTCCAGCTCAACTTGTTAAGAAGATCACTCAAATCACCATCGAACCAGGTGTGGATGTTGAGGTCACTATTGCCGCTTAAGCGGCTTTTTTGCAACTTTTATTTAAGGCTGAAAATCTATGGATTTTCATTTTGCGTTTGTTTAACTTATCACTTTTGGTCTGATGACGAATTGAGTTTTGCTTGTCGAGCCATTTTCTTCTGCGGAAACTGTTTTCATGATGATAATTGCTCTAGGCGTACCGTGTATTGACTTACCAGTTTATGATATACATGTGACGTTACGGTGTTAGCTATCAGGAATTATCTTGTGCGGACAGCAGTGATTAAAAGAAATGTAGTCCATACCTTTTTTATCCTATCTCTAATGAAAGTTGCTTTATTCTATTTCATTTTTACGTATTTTTTTAACGTGTTTTAAATTGCATCATGCAAGTTACCCTTTTAGGATACTTCAAAACATACCCAATTTACTTGTCTAAAAACACGCTTCGCTACGGAAGAAACAAATGCAGACTTTACAAGAATATTCATTTGCAAACAACTTCTGGGTGAGTCTTTTATTTGCCGCTTTCAACTAACCCCCATAGGCCAAAGACGATCGTGGTTACGACATAATCTTCGAGAAAGCTAGTGATGGGAAACATACGTGCGATGAGCTGCTCCAGTTTTACAAAGAGCGCATCGCCGTGGAAGAGGAGTACTCCCGCAGGCTCGGCGGTATCACAAAGAAAGTTTTCGGGCTCAAGGAAACAGATCAAATGCGAGAAGCTTTGGACGTGCTTCGTTTAGAAACACAGCAAATGTCCTCATCGCATGCCAACCAGGCCAGTAGGTTTCGGGAAGAGATTTATCGCCCTTTAGAGTCGTTCATTTCCGACATGAAAGCCCGGCGAAAAACAGTGGAGACAAACTTGGAGAAGCTACGCAAATACAGAGTATCTTTGCAGCTCAAAGTTACGCATAGTAAACAAAAGTACGAAGCTGAGTGCCAAAAATTGAAGCACTACTATGCACAGTCGCACCTTGTAGCAGGAAAAGAGGCCGAAAGGCTGAACCAAAAGATACACAGGCTAGAAACGGTAATCTCTGTCCATCGAGACGACTACCTGGACCTGACTAAGGAGAATCAGACCATTCATGATATCTGGGTCAAGGAATGGCAGGTTGGGTGTCTTAAGCTGCAAGAGCTGGAAGAGGAACGTCTTGGATTTCTCAAGACAAATGCATGGGATTTCGTAAATGTAATCTCCACATCTTGTCTAGCGGATGACACCTCTTGCGAGAATGTTCGTCTTTCTTTAGAGAAGTGTGACCCGAAAAAGGAACTTTGTCAGTTTGTGTACGAGAATCGTACCGGGAACCAAATCCATCTTCCGAATAAATTCATCGACTTCTTCAACGGAGAGCAAGACCAGCCTGAAGAGGTTGTCAAGTCCAATTTTGAGAAGGATGTCGATGATATACAACCCCACTCCAGGGTTCCTCCTCCCACGCTCAACGCTAAAGAAGAGACCCAATACACATTCGAAAAACTACATCAAGAGAGCATGCGCCAGATGGAAAAAGACAGTCAGCCGCCAAGATCTCCGACTTTGGCCTCTTTGGGAACAAATAGCACCGCTATATTTCAACGAAACAACACTTCAAGCTCATCGAACCCGACAACTGTGTCATATGAGGAGAAACCAAAAAATTGGAACTCACCAAACCGGAGACGCAGCCGAATTAGTAATGAAGACATGAAGTCATCTAACCACTCATCGAGTTTTAATTTCATGCCCCAAGAAAGAGTGGAGAAGGAGAAGCCACTTGGAGGTGACCCACTGAGGACGTATCTTGAAGATCTAACCCTGGGTGGGAACGGTGACATGAATACGCTGCGCTCTTCAATGAGAGGTCTCAATCAGGTGGGAAAATCAGAGCCAACCACCCCTGTTAATGACAAGAGAGTGAAAAAACAGGTGAGCGCGGCGAAAGCTAGACCAACTTCCATGTACGACAATTTGGAGCAATACCAAGCTGATAAATTTGGCAGCACCTCAGAACGAAAGAGCGATCAACCTCATCATATAATGACATTGGCGGGACCGCTTCCTTCCAGGTCAAGGGGTGGATATCCCGTGATCAAGTACTCTAGGGCCGCACATAGTTACCGTGCTCAGCCAGAAGAAGGTGAGGTATCTTTCAGCAAAAACGACATTTTAATGGTGCTCTACATGAGGGAAGATGCATGGTGGACGGTTGAACTTTTGAAAACGGGGGAGATGGGACTTGCACCAAGTAATTATTTAGTCGACCTTAACTAGTGGAAGATAATGACATACAGATGCAAGCAAGGAGTCTCATATATATATACAGCGGTTTAAGGCTGTTCAGAAAAAGAGACGTAAGTTCGATTCCGCGGCACACTGATTTATTACAGACAATAAGAAACAGCAAAATATATATCATCTCAGTGAGATTTAGTCCGAGGTTTCAGTGAGTAGCAGAAATGCTCGGATATGGCAAAGCACAGCACCCATAAGGATTTTCCCATGATTGTCAAGATAAGATAAGTTAAGGATGTGGGTTATAGATAGGTATTAAAGTCAGGGTACGCTATTATATATAGAATCGCATGTTTAGATAGTGGATGAATAAAAATATTTTTTAAAAAAAAGGAAAAAAAAACTTGGAAATGTGTTCTATAGACAGTTCATTTCTCAATATCGGACTTAAATATTTTGAGTAGCTCTTCAATGCATTACGCCGGGTCCACAATTAGCTATAGTACCTCTTGAACGTGATCAGCTTTTTTGGAAGCTTTTCTCAATTTATTTGAAACAATGTAACCCGGATTCTTTCTTTCCTTCATAGGGCAAAACCTTTGTTGAGTCCTCAATCAAGTGTCACCGTGAGGTAGTGTATGAGTTTTGTTGTAACAACAGGATTATATACCAGCCACCCTCTTTGTGTACGCGTAACAAACAAAAGCAAAGAGAAACATGCAAAGGCATATCCACCAAAACCAAGCCAGACCATCGTAATTCTGGCCCGGAACCATTACATTCATTCCCCACAGCCCTGTTACTATATTCATGGGCAAAACCACGGTACCCAGTATGGTTATCTTTCCCAAAACGTCATTCATATCGTTATTCACTTTTGTCATGTCAATGTTTATCTGAGCCAAATAGTTTGAATGTGATCTTGCGAGCAGTTTTTCATAGTGGTTGAGCGACTGCACCATGGTGACTATGTGGTCTTGAATATCTCCAAGGTACATTCCTATCTCTGATCTGGGAGCAACGTCCCAATTCTCGTTACATCTTTTCGAGAATCCTTTGATAACGTCTGCTTTGGATCCCAGTAACCGGGAAATCGACATCACTCTCTTACGGCATTCTCCTATTCGCCGAAGCATATTTGCTTTTCTATTCCATGCGATGAATTGAGTCTTGACACTTGAGCCAGAAGAAGTGGAGCTTTTTGATTGAAAAGATCTCGCTGACTTTTTGTCATCCTCCACGTCATAATCATCATTTTCACTGTCATCGCTATACTCTTCGTCCGATGAATCCTTGGAATTCATAGCCAGAATAGAGTCTTCAATTGCATTCACTTCGTCTTCGATACTTTCAATCATTGGTGCAAAAGCATCTGTGATATCGTCAATTAGGGCATAGCAAATCCAGTCTGAGCTCACTGTGAGGTAGTCTCTCAGTAGCCTTGCGCGTCTTCTAACATTGACTGGATGTGGAGCGGGAGCAAAATGAAAAGTCAAAATCCCGTCTCTGAATACAATTACATACATGTTGAGGGGCTCCAATTCTCCATCGCGAGGTTTATGTCTGAACCCACCCTTTTGCTTGTTTTCCCTCTCCCTTTCTCGTCTCTTGTGCGATTTGGAGGACTTGCTACTACGAACTGAATCTCTTGTGTGGGTGCTGCCGCTTGACTTTCTTCTCAGCAACTTTCTCAAAGTTTTGCCGAAACCTTTATCTCCAGCCGGGGCGTCGAACGAACGATCGGAACGGGGACCTTTGGAAACGGAGAAGGTTCGGTCCACTTTTTCCAGCTGCTTCTTCTGCTTGTACCTTTCCTGTACAATGTCAAAAGATCTAAAGCAAACAAAGTAGTAGTCTTTAAATAGCTCAACTTTCTCGCGCGTCTCTCCTAGAAAGATGTCTTCTGTGGTGAGCGGGTGAATTCCAAAAGCTTTGGAAAGAACCTTCATCTCCTCCTCCGTTGGGTTGAGTACATCCAGCCAGAATGGAGATTTGTCCGCGTTTACAGGTTCTTGAGCTGGAAGCGGAGTAGCTTGCTTGGATAGCTCCATGGGAATGGGCTGTGGTGTTGTTGATCTTGTGGATGCGCTTTTTCTAGGTGTGGAGGAGGCGGCCTTTTTAGAGTAATGAGAAATAGAAAACAGGTCTCTGAAATCTTGATTTTCTTGCAAAAGACCAGAAATGTTGGGCGAATGAACCGTGGAGTCCAGATCTTCACGGAAATAGGTGAATCTGAATTGTTCCAACACCTTCTTCCCATCATTTCCAGGATTTTGCAGCCCCAGGTGATGCGAAAAGTACGGCTGGGAATTATAGTGTTTCCTATCCCATGGAACAATTTTAGGCGGTCTCAGCCTCCCATTAATTGGCTCAGCCTCATTGATCTTGTGACTCATCGTGTGGGGATGTACATTGGCGTCGATATTACTGACCAATGGGTACTGGAAGCCTACCGCTTGATTACTACCGACACTTTCTGCATCTTCCTCCACTCGCGACAGTCCCTCATTCTCAAGGTCGTTGAGTTTTTTGAGCTCGGCGGTTTCCTCATCAGCAAATATTTGCAAAATCTCAAGATCGGGCCATACTTTTGCATTTCCCGAGTCATCCAGTTCCTCTAAAGGGAAGCAAACATCGTGTAATGACGAGTTCCGTGAGGAACGTCTAGAAGATGGATTGGAATTATGGAAATCCAACGTACTGTCGGATTTCTGTGGCATGTTGAAATAGTCAGTTGCCTCAGTTTGACCACCTTCGAGATTCTTGAAACTGGTGGGTCGGTATACGCTCTCCCTTTTGGGACTAGCGAACGGGTTGTGAAACTGCGGCTCGTTAACCGGCCCATACCCTTTGGATCCATTTTGAACGAGTTGCCCTTTGATCCATTGTTCAGCGTAACTGGGATGGGCAACAGACTTGGCATGAGCTGGAATGTATCTTTCGCTTTTCACTTTGGATCTAGCCGCCTTCAACGGATCAATAGGAGGTGCTGACATTCGCCTCGTCATAAGCCTCCTCTTGTGCTCCTCCTGAGGCATCGACCTTGTATGGTCAACAACCACGTCATCTATGGGAGCAGTCAAATAGCTTTCCGTCGATTCGTGGGAAAGCCCCATGGCATCGTGCTCTGAACGACTGTCCTGATCCAACAAGGGAAGGTGCTCTTCCATGCTTGTCTTTGAGGAGTGTCTTTTCATGGTGTTAGCAAACAAATATTATATATACATATGCTGATGCAACTTTAGCCGCGCGAAAAGCTGAAATTTGAAGACAATCTTTGTTGCCTTACGATCTCTAGGGCGAAATAAGAGACGGAGTGTATTTTTTCATTATTCTCTTTCAAGAAAACCGAGAGAAAAATGTGATTACAATTGTGGGGTAGAGATTAATTTGTGTAGCTTTAAACCTTTCAGCAAATTCGACTGCAGCGTATTTATTATCTTTCATGAATACTTGACTCTCATCTGCTACTTAGCTTCTTTGGCCTCTAATGGGGCCAGTCTTTTTTCAGGATGGAAACCCCCGGGATGTTAAAACAACTTGTGCCAGTGTGAGTAAGCCAGCCGAGTGAGAGGAACATTTTTCACAGGGACTGTCTGCAAGGATGAGTCCATTTTCAAGTCGTCGTCCATGGTAAACAGCCTTAATACCTCCTCTACCTGTTAGACCACATTGGGCATGTCGTCCATGGTGAACAGCCTAAATACCTCCTCTACCTGTTAGACCACATTTGGCATGGTGATGTCTCCTACCGACACCCGCTGCTGTTGAGCCACTAACTGGACATCAAAGGCTATATAAGACTATAGAAGTGGAAAAAGCCAAATCTTGACTGCGATACTTTGCCCAATGTCTTCACATTGCACTTTGTTCTCATTGGAGGGCAACGCTTTTGCCCTTACAACTCGTCTACAAATCCTCAATCAGTCGATGCCGGAAAGTGACTACTGTAGGCCGTGGCATAAACTATTTTAGGAAAAAATGGGCTTATGGCCGCTTAGCAAAGACAGCAAGCCTCACATCCGTGCACCTTATAATGCAATCGCTCACAACACTACTCGAATGGGGTAAGAATAATAACTGTCAAATAGCAGATAGCGTCAACTTCCAATACAGCCAAACCAAGGGCTACCATGCGGTTTCTGGGCAGGAAAACGACTCGGAATTGTACTCTATTCAAATTTCTCCCACGATCCTCTTCACTCCCGTCAAGGCTCTAGAATTTTTCAACACATACCCTGAAAAGGACACAGAAATACAATCTCTATGTAAGCTTTTTCTGTGTCACGAAAAATCCATCAATGACTCATCTTTCTGGAGTCCGTATATCGATACCCTTCCATCTGCCGATGAAATAGATACACCTTTCCATTGGTGTGCCGAGTCACGTGACTCTTTAGGTGGTTCAAACTTGGGCAAGACTCTTCCCTTTGCCCTCAAAACGGTGATTGAACAATGGAAAAATGCTCTTGTGCTAGTTCCTGAAGATAAAAGGCCGTCTTCATATGCTCAGGACTTTTTAGAGGGAATGGCTCTTTTGGAAGATCCGTTCAGAGGGAACCTTTTTCCTACAGAAAATTGCAGCTGGACCTCTTTCCCTTTATATCTTTGGGCTCATGTGATTTTCACATCACGCTCTTTCCCCTATAGGATTGTGGACCACGAGTATGCGAATGTTTCCATGCTGATCCCCATTATGGATCTCTTGAACCACACTCCAGACGCAGGCGTGGATACTTTTCTAACTGACTCTGGCCTTGTTTTACGCCAAAGATGTTCCATTCCTGAAGGAAGCGAAATCCCTTACAACTATGGGTCAAAGTCTAACGAAGAGCTTCTTTTGGGTTACGGCTTTGCGATAGAAGATAACCCGTATGACCATGTGGCTTTCAAAGTTGTAGCTTCGCATAACAATTCGCACCTTCCCGAAGACGGTCTTTATCATGCTACTCAGTTGGACATCCTGCCACAAGGCCTGCTTGATTTCTGTTCGTGTATTGAGTCCGGTGTTCTAGAAGAGGGAATAACTCTTCGGATGCGTCTTTGTGGAGTTGTTCGTTTGAGGAGTCTTTTGGAGTCAAGATTGAGCCTTGTTTCTGGTATCCCCACTAAAGACAACTGGAAGGCTCATATCTACCTAAAGGGACAGAAGAATCTGATACGGTTGATGCTAAAGGAATTGAAGCGAAATGAAAAATTCTTTCTGACAGAATATCGTGACTGCTTCGTTACCTACAAGTCCATTGTATCTCATTTCCCTGAATTGCGTAAAGGTGAAGACTCTCGCGATGACGTTGTCGTAAAGTGGATCGCAGATCTAGACCCCCGCACCTGTTTTGAAGAAGCTGCGTGGGTGTATGATGTGCTGAACAAGACCCAGCTGCTTTTGGAAGGCGCACAGAGGGAGGCTGTAGTTGAAGCCGTTTTGGGTTCTATTGGATGGATGCGGTCTGAAGATGGTCCTCTTGTTTTGGTGAGGCCTATTAATTCGAAGTAGATTTGTAGATGGCCTCCCTGAGGAAGGGCTTGTTTTTATGTGCTTATGAGGGATGCTTACGTCTGGTGCCATGTCTTAATACAAACCAGCTTCTTCGCATTGTGGGTCATTTGGTGGATACTGCTCAAAAAGTTTCTAAAGTGGCACTGCTCTTCGATATTCGCGCTGTCGATACTTCCCACTTTACTATGAGCCTTGCGTACGCGGAGGGTTCATTAGACCAACAGGTCTCAGTATGTAAGACCATAACGTTGATGAGAGGCTTTCCCAATTCTCGAGACACCACTTTTGCTGGAAGCCTTTCAGTCTTGCAAGAATCCATTCTAGTCATATACGTTGGCTGCAGACATGTCGTATTTGGTAGGCGATACTTTATTATTTATAGTGCATCATGCAGGTTTATGCATGATCAGGCACGGGTTATAAAATTTAGTAAGCGAATCTCAACACCAGTGCCGCTGCAGTCTGTCTTTGACTGAAAATGACCTCAGATAAACACTTTAATCGATCCGGGATCGGAGAGAATCATAGATATTGGTATCTCGGTGATACGATTGCGACTAATATTCACTTTCACCATTATAAGAGTTGAAAAGACAACTGAAATGTACATCTTCTTAGAGATTGAGTTAGTAGACCCGGTGGACCTGGATAGGTCAAGAGCGTCTAACGTCGAAGTTAGGTCTGTTGTCATACTTGGCTCTCTTTAATCTTGATGAATCAATTAGGGAAAATACACAACTATTTATACTGCAAAGTTTTCATGCCTATTGAAAGCTTTTCCATTGTTCGGATCACGTCACGAAATGGTGCGTTTAGCATACATTTCACACAATCCCATTTTTTTCTTCTTGTTCTTGTTGTGTATGGATATAAAAGGCAATCATGGTGTCATGATGCGCCCCCAATCAGGGAGAAAAGAAGAAAAGTAGGTGGTTGGGTGTGGATGAGTAGTCAGTGGATGGAGAGGACGTCTTCCACAGACTTCAGTCTTAGGATTTATGCTTTAAGAAATCTTTACATTTACCACTGCATTAGATCTAAAACGACTCCCGTACAGCGTTTATGACTATACGCTTCTACATCTAGCCAAGTTGTCCTTTGAACACCTGCAGCCGTTTGTATGCAATGCAGTGGAAGCTTTTTCCTGCAACAGAACTCAAAAAGATGCATGCATATGCAAAACGTGGCTAATAATCATTTACTCAATAAAAGGCTTATTTACGATAACTAAGATCTGGAAAAAGTCTCGTTAAACATGTGGAAACTTATGTTGGTCAATTCGAAAAATAACGTTGATCATAATTTTCGCAAGCGTGTTTGGCAGGTTGTCTTCATTTCAAACTCATTCAGAGGCCGTTATTAATTGTGCGCGTATAAGCACTTTCCCAAGAAACTTTGCTCCACTTGTGGGAAGCACCGCACAGAGTAACTTTTCAGTCATGTGGATATTGGATCGCTAACTAAGTACATTGGAGGGTCAAGATTACCCCTGCGCTTGCAAGATATAATTGTTGAACCAGCCATATGTACATGCAACTGTGCATGGGTCGTCATGAGGTGCTGGTTACCATGAAAACCAAATAGCACTATATATAGCCTGTATGCAGCAGTGATCAATAAGTAAATATACAATGTCTCTTGATATTAATAATCTGCCCCCCTCCATTCAACACAGAAGGATCTGCTTAGCAGCAGGATAGGTCTTGTACAGGACACGTAATCAGGAAAGGTAAGTTTACTCATTCTTACTCGGAGCGTCGTTCTGACTTTTGCGCATTCAAAAGATGTCAATACTCGCTTCGTTGAAACAAAAGTTATGATAAAGATGGGTCTTGGACCGTAAGTGGAGGTCTTCTAGTTGCCTTGTTAGGTCCAGGGAGTTCTCTTGGGACATATTTGTTGGTAATAAGCTGTATTTATTTACATGGAAAAGCTCTATTTATAGTCAGAATGTCCTCAACGGTACGGAGTCGTCCGTTGAGGACCGCCAAGCACCCCCTTCCTTGTCCTGCATGTCCATCTCACAAAATGGTTTAACGCGATGCCGTTCAACTAATTCAGGTCCATGAAAATTGCAGACGCCATATGCTTTGAAACGTCTCTGTGATGAAATTATGGAATGAAAAGGTGGAAACAAGACCTTAGGTTAGCTTCTTGATTTTTGAGCGATAAACTTTCGTGGAAGTTGACTTAGAGAAATATTGAAGCAGGAAATGAATCATTGTTCTGATATTACACAGCTGTAAGCTCGTGTAGCAACTACGCAAATGCACAAAAGATAAGCCCAACCAGAGGCAGAAGCAACAAATTAGTTGGCATATCACCAAGAATGACCCGCATTCTTCCAATAGTGCACTTTGAAATGGCAGTACACCAGCCCTCAGTCACGACTTAGAACTTGCGCAAACTCCGCTCTTTGGTTGACTTATTCACAAAATTTCGACGCCATAAAATGCCTCTCGCAAATCATCGCAATCTTGTTCTTGTTCCGAGGTCTTTTTCGGCATGCCATCTTCATCTTTTTGTATGCTCGAGAGCGCAAAATCAATCAAATAGACATCGCATGATCCATCATGAGGAGACCGGGTACACAAAATGTTCCTGCTGCTGATATCATTATGCGAAATACCTGCAGCATGAATGATTCCCAACTGCTCCTTTGCCAAGTTGTAATAGTGAACATTATCGAAAGGAAATGTTCCAACTTGATTGTTCACGAATTTCGTGAATATAGTTGGCCCCTGCGCATGATAGTACCTTCCGATGGTGAATATGCAGAAATTATAAGGTTGATCGTTGATATAACAGCTTTTGAAAGCTGTATCTTTCAATTCCTCATAAATTCTTCGCTCTTTCAGGTAACTGTCGATACAGTGGTCCCTCGCATCCTCTATGTTTTCAGATTTCCCCAATGAACGACTTTTTGACTTGAGGGAGTCGAAAACTTTTGCAATAACGACGCCTGGTTTCATAGCCATTTCTCGAAGGTGAGGCAACTTCTTTGCGAGTTCATTCAAGTCATTACCAAATACCTTGAACACTTGTGTGTTGTATTTGATACCTGTTTGGATATCACTTTGCTCGAAACTGGAAATTCCTTGCCTCTTGATTTGAACACTTCTTCTATTAAAGCGCTGATCTATTTCCTTCAAAGTGTTTTTGTACTCCTGGAAATAAACCTGCAATTCCTTCCGCGCGTGTTTATGAAACTTGCGTAAATAAGCTTCATCAGTCAGCTTCAGACAACAGAACAATTCATCCATTTGTTGCATGATGGTTGTCCGATTCTCAGGTGATAGCATCCTCCCTTCATAGATGAATGCCAAAAGGCCACCCCTTAGGGTAAGACCCGCTGAATGGGTATTGAGAAGCTTGTAATACAAGGGAACACAGTTGACCTTTTTTCTCCTCAAACCGCGCAGGTGTTTGAGCTTCTCGTGATTTACCTTTACCAATATCACATTTTCCGCGTCCGTCAGGACCCCACGATCAACTCTATTTGTCAGCATCTGGATCAGCAATTGACGGTGAAAGTCTGCCAATTTCTTATCCCCCCTATTCGGATAGTTTTGATCCAGAAGACTCATTAAAGGGAATTTCTTCACCTCCACAACTAATACTGAAAAGTGATCCAATCCATGAAAAACGCAGATGTCACTATAAGCACGTTGAATCGAGTTTGTCTGCTTCGGAAGCTTAGCATCAAAACTAGTCTCCAACGGGTTGTACCTAGAAACTTCAAACGGTGAACTGAGAAGGCAGTTGAGAAACACCGTTAGCGGCCGAATGAGAAAATCAGTTGAGTACCGCTCATAAATATGTTCTGGATCTGAAGGTTTAAACGTTTTATGCTCTGCTGCAAAGGCCAAGCGGCAAAGATTATCAAAGAGGTCAGCCCCTTTCCTATAGACGCTTCGGATCTCAGGATTGGGGCCTGCCCTCAGCATCTCGCCTGCCGCTTCAGACTCGGACCATACTTTCTTAGCTTTATTCAGGATATCTTGAACCGTTTCCTCAAAAAGAGAATCAGGCATCATTTCACTCTTTTGAAAAAAATCAATGTTAGGTGCCATACCAGTGAACATTTCAGAGTTCATGGTGGCCAAACTGCGCGAACCTTTTTTTCCCGAATCTTTTGTCGCCTCCTTGTTGGTCAAGCCTCTAGACAAGAGAGCAAAATCAAACTCGTAATCTGTAAATGGAATAGCCATATAAAACCTAAAGAGCTTGCCTCGCAATTCAATACTTTGTTCGAATCTTTGCATCAATCTAGACAAATATCTATCAAGAAGAGGATAGTCATTAAAGAAGTACTCTGCCACATATTCGTGAGTGACCAGCATTGTTGGGTCACGGGGATGAATCACCTTTCTGTAGTCTGTGTCTGTAATTGTGTCATTGAACATCAAAGGCCCTGCCTTCTCAAAGAACTGATCAAACGAGTTCATGGGAAAATTATCAGTAAACATATCTTTTTATAGGTAACCCGTAGCTTTCTGGTGTACGGATAGCGTTTTCAAACTTTCAATCTGTTACGATAGAGAGTCTCCAGCAAAACCTTCTTCCCCACCACAAGGAAGCTTCATCACATGTGCATTCAAAGAGAGTACCTGATGCTATTCGGTTTATATGGTGCTTCGAAAGGGTACCTTCCCTTACTATCCTTCGTGCATATTGCATGCATATGCATAACGCAGGTTCCTTTTAAACGCAGGCGCGTTATATTTGGAGACATGGAAAAGGGGGCAATACAAAAAGACCAGGTTGGGCCTAACACCTTGACGTCACCAGTCTTGGCAAAGAAGAGAGCAATGATAAATCAACATGATATTTGGGTTATGGGATACTTTTGGCCCATCTGCACTTCAAAAGGGTAGACGCATGCATGTTTCGATAGATACGTCGATATACACTAATATGTACGGCGCAGCGCCCAAAATCGTATTGCACAAGATGGATTTACCGGTTTACAATGACTTCAAGAGCGTCACGATGATGCGAAACATGAAAAATGCTGCTATAGGCCGTCTACCGTATCGTCTTACCTTCTACCGAGTAAGACCAGAACTTTACTAAGACCAGAACTTTGTATTTTTTTGCAACCTCGTGTCTGTAAGGGTGCGTGTGTGCTGGTCTTGCGGTATGTTACGGACCCTGGTGCACGGATCGTGTGACCCTGGTGTACGGTGCGTGTGACCCTGGTGTCCTGGTGGCGGCAATATATATATATATCTATATTAATAAAACGAAGAATGTTCCTGAATTGGCTATGGTAGAGTCTCGCCCTATTAAAGCGTGTAGAGACTGGAAATCATACACAATGATGTAACAAGGAGGATCTCTTTGTCTTTCGGGAGACTGGGGCCTAGAATACGCCCTAATTAAGTAACTGTCGGATTATCAGCCATAATCCGGGAAAACAATGTGATGCAACTTTGAAAAAAGAAATGTTAGTCATGCCTTTTTTAGCATGTATGACTTGCGGGGAAGGTCATCGGGCGTGCGGATAAGTCACTCATGATATGTCACATCACATGTGTTTCCCCACATCAATCGGTATATAAAAGAGGCCACAAACCTCAACTATGTAGCAGCTTTAGGTAGAATGAAAGCCTTACATTGTCAAACATAAGTGGAAGTTACTACTATCGATTGCTGGACATTATAAGAGAACAATCAAGACTGAGAATAAATCAACCTGCCGGAGTTGCTCAACCTGGTATTGATGCCCCGACTGAGGCTCCCAGATCTTCGAACTATCCACAGTTACTTCTAGTCTGTACAAGAGAACAATTAATCCCATCGTCTTTCTTTTCTCCCTGTCTCTCGTCTGGGAAAAGGCTGCTTAGATACGACCAAAGAAAAAAAATTCCTTTCTTTCGAGGAGACTGAACGGCGACGGCTGGGGCAAGGAAGATTAGGCCGACTCTTTTATCTGAGGAGGCTCTGCTGTACGGATAATAATTATTGGAGTCTGGGTTGGATTTGGTTCACACTGTGGTTCAAAACTTTGGTGAGGCTTTAAGAATGTGATGGTTGAGGTGCCCCGGTGTTCTCAAACGGCGCTCTAACGATCCTAGCTCGAACTACATTTGTTGCATTGAGGACAGCATTTGGACATGAATACTATTAGAGGTAGATAGTTCTGGGTCGTATGCAGCTATGTTCCAGACCGCTATGTGGTTTATCTTGTCCAAATCTTTGTTAGAAGTCTAAGAAGGAGTATGAAAAACCAATTTAAGTTTCATATATGAAGAAGCATAGTGAGTATTCCCAAAGATCTCAGTAAATCAACTGATTCAATTTCTTTAAATTGTTGCGTTGACTTCATGAGTGACTAGACAATTTTTGAATTGCTGAGGTCAATTGGTAAGCAAGGTGTTGTCATGAATTCAATGTCTGATTACCAGCTGTGATTAAAGCAACTAGTGAAGGCTTGGACAGTATGAGCCCATCGTCCCACAATAAAGAACTGCCTGACCATCATATCGTAGGGTCTCGAGTTTTTTCCCGTTGAACCGAAACCACGTGGCATTTGAAATGTACCTTCAGAGTGTCAGGGAAGCTTACATCCGCGCTTTTATAATGGTTGGAGCAAGGTACATTACCCGTCCTTCACAGAACACGATGTACCGACTTTTTGCGATGGTATTAGATTGTGTATTGTTTCTTGATAAGTAGAGTTGATATAGGTATTAAAGAACAGAAAGTCAGAGTATTCTATACGTTTGAGTACATTTTGAAAAAAGGTTACTAACTGAATCATCAAAAAAAAAAAATGGATATCTTTGAGACGTTTTTTTTTTTTCTTTCTCAGAAATAATAATTGTTTTCCATATTGCGTATCTTTAATTACAGGGTCACAAAGTAGGTAAGGTATGTATTGATCAGGCGATACTGGGGTAAATTGATGACGTAACTCTGAGGTGTTTATTCTTTGATTTTATGGCAATCGTCTTTGTCGAGGTTTTTATGGATTCTAAATGCAGTTCAAGTGAGGATGTGAGACGGAAGAATGTGTATGTTGCAATTGAACCATCGAGCATGAATACTGAGTCGTTTGAGCACAAATTAATTTCTTTTTTTGTCACCGAGACCAGAACATTACTTTTTTTTGCAACCTCGTGTCTCCAGCGGTGCGTGTTTCGATGGTGTGAGGATGGTGTGAGGATGGTGTGAGGATGGTGTGAGGATGGTGTGAGGATGGTGTGAGGATGGTGTGAGGATGGTGTGAGGATGGTGTGAG
>JAJLSF010000034.1:0-41049 GCA_030567395.1 Citeromyces hawaiiensis
CACCACAACCGAAAACTATACAGTGAGTAACTCAGTAGCTGATCTCAGCTAGATCACTTTTCACCTTATACATCCACATCCTTTATGTATTGAATCGAGAACTGCAAACAAAGTTGCAAATGCACCAAGGGCTTCATGAAAGTATTTTGATCTCCACAGCAGTTCCTTCGAAAAATTATGAGGTATCGGTGATAGAGTGTGTTTTCAAATCATGAAACCACTGTTTGCATCCACTCATGAGCAACTTTCCCGTTTCGGGCAACATCTTGGAGGGTTGGCCGAGTGGTCTAAGGCGGCAGACTTAAGATCTGCTGAGAGTATTCTCGCGTGGGTTCGAACCCCACATCCTCCATTAGTTTTTGTTTCTCGCGACTTTTTTTCTCTCTCCACACGGCGTTGAGATTTTTTTTTCGCGAAGACACGGCTCGGCTGATGCTGTGAATCAGCCGGATCTGCGGTCGCGGAAAACAGCTGATCAATCAAGCTGATCAATCATGCTGACAAAATCTGATAGACCAACACTGGACTGAAATCCAGAGAAATTATTTTAATCAACCGACTCCTATAACCTTACCTCTTCTCATGAACAAATTTCCTGTTAAGGATTCCAAGAATTTTTAGTGGAGATAATCCGGGGCACATATGCAAGCTTGCGGAACACTCAGGGAGATCTGCAGGTGGTGTGGTGTGATTCGTTTCTTTTCTCCGGGTGAATGCTTGATTTTATGCACGAGCCATGCATGATGGCGTGAGAGGGGTCGATGGCGGAACAACCATTTGTTCAAGAAATCCCCCCTCGATGCTGCTTTTTGCTTCAGGAAGAAAGTGCAAAACAAGGCGTTGTAAGCCAGCTGTTCCGGTATCTTTTCTCCATTGCAAAAAAGCACGTTACAAGTAGCAAATATGGAAATTCCCGCACCCCATAAGTTTCTCCGTGGGGCTTCCGAGCCCGTGCATGACAATTTTCCGTAAGGCTGAAGTATAAAAGGGCCCTCTCCAGCTCAAGTTTTCTTCTCATCAGCGTTAAATCATGTCATCAACAGAAGATAACGGTGTGCTAACACCAAACAGTAATGACTTAATAGAAAAGGACCACGGGGAATTGGAGGAACCTGAAAATGAGGTGGAGTTGCCGAAAAAACCAGCATCAGCCTATGTGGTTGTGTCGATTCTTTGTTTGTTTGTTGCCTTTGGAGGGTTCGTCTTTGGATGGGATACAGGTACTATTTCCGGGTTTGTGAATATGACGGATTTCACTGAAAGATTTGGTCAAACTAGAGCAGACGGAACCCATTATTTGTCAGACGTGAGAACCGGTTTGATGGTTTCTATTTTCAACATTGGTTGTGCCATTGGTGGTATTTTTCTTTCCAAATTTGGTGAAGTTTACGGAAGAAGAATCGGTTTAATGATCACCATGCTGGTTTACATCGTTGGAATCATCATTCAAATCGCTTCAGTAACGGCATGGTATCAATACTTTATCGGAAGAATTATTTCCGGTTTGGCTGTGGGATCTGTCTCCGTTTTGTGTCCTATTTTCATTGCCGAGACTTCCCCCAAACACATCAGAGGAACGCTTGTTTCGTGCTACCAGCTTATGATCACCATGGGTATCTTTTTGGGTTACTGCACAACCTATGGTACTAAGCAGTACACCAATTCTGTTCAATGGAGAGTTCCCCTTGGACTGTGTTTTGCGTGGGCTCTTCTTATGATCACAGGAATGGTGTTCATGCCTGAGTCTCCACGTTTCCTCGTTCAAAAGGGCCGTCTCGAACAAGCCAGAAAGTCTTTGGCTCAAGTTAACAAAGTCTCACCAGACGATCCAGCCATCTACGCAGAAGTGGAAGCTATCACTGCCGCTATTGAAGTGGAAGAATCCGCCGGTAACGCAGGATGGGGAGAGCTTTTCACCGGTAAGCCCAAGATCTTCTTCAGACTGTTAACCGGTATGCTGATGCAATCTTTGCAACAGCTTACAGGTGATAACTATTTCTTCTACTACGGAACCACCATTTTCAATGCTGTCGGAATGAACGACTCCTTCGAGACTTCTATCGTGCTTGGTATCGTTAACTTTGCCTCCACCTTTGTTGCCCTGTGGGCTGTGGAAAGGTTAGGAAGGAGACTTAATCTGATGATCGGATCGGCCGGTACAACCGTTTGTTTCGTCATCTTTGCTTCGCTCGGTGTGAGAAACTTGTATCCAGAAGGAAGGGGCCACCCGGAAGTTACCGACAGGCCAGTTGGTAACGCTATGATTTTCTTAGCCTGTCTGTTTATCTTTTTCTTTGCCATTTCATGGGCTCCGACTACCTTTGTCGTGTGTTCGGAAATTTACCCTTTGAGAATCAAGGAAAAGGGTATGGCTTTGGCCTCTGCCTGTAACTGGATCTGGGGGTTTTTGATTTCCTTCTTCACCCCATTCATCACCAGTGCGATTGGGTTTGCCTACGGTTACGTTTTCATGGGGTGTCTTGTATTCTCCTTCTTCTTTGTCTACTTCTGCATCCCAGAAACAAAAGGTCTGTCTTTAGAAGAAGTGGATGAGCTTTACGCTTCCGGTGTCATGCCATGGCAGTCCGTTGGATGGAAGCCATCAAAAGAGTACAACCAGCACGTGGCCTACAACAAGGCAAAGGCTCACCAGGTTGAGCATGCCAGTTCCAGCGACGTTGACGTATAATGAAAATATAATAATGTGATTACATCTTTAGCAGGTTGTAGTTGACAAATGAGCTTCTTGGATATCAATTGCTTATTGTAATTTTCTGCATTTGATGAGAGTACTCTGTTTGTTTGACCTCTTTTAGATATGTCCTGTTTTGGAAGCATGGAGCATGTCTCATCGCCTTACATCCTGCCTCTATCCATTGGCTCTCCGTTTTTCTGGAATATCGTTCCCATATCGTCGTTTTGTTCTCAGGTAATGCACCACATATAGAAAGAGGTCATGGTTATAGAGAGAGTCTATGTCCATTTGAGCGATATCTGTAATTATAGCTATTGTAATTTCCCTTCTTTTGTCCTTCAATATTGTTTTCCATATTTGCTGGGCGATCCTGCATCCTTCAAAGATGTGGGTAAAACTTTCCCCCAAAAATAGGCTACACATTTTGTTCTTTGCAAACGGTTTATCCGCTGCGTTGAGACGCATCCGGGTTTTCATGATACTTTGCATGAAGACATCCGAGTAGAGTGACGTGAAGCATTTCCAAAGTGCCTGGTAGTAAACGATGAATGGAAGATAGCCGTTTCCACATTTTTCCCCACTGTGATTGGACCTCTTGATGTGAGAGCCAGTTGAGTATAATAGGCTTATTTCATACTGTAAGGTATTTAGCCGCCTATCGTCTGTGGAACGTCTTGGCTGTGATGCCTTCTATTTTGGTCTGCCTATCAGAAAGTGTCAACAGGTATTCTTTGATTGTATCACTCTCCTTCCGCGAAGGTGGAGCTGCCAATAACACCTCTTCAATTTTCACTGGTCCGCAAATGGCTTTCTCTTTCTCTTTATCACTGAATTGACGACAGTGAAAAGGTGATGTGTCAGGTTTGACTGTTGCCGTCCAAGCTGTCAGATATGACCGCGTATTGGAAGGGAGGATTAGTTGCGTGAAATACCTTAAAAAGTCCCACGTTGGCGTACTTGGGTGTGGGGTTGTTCAAAAGTAGAGGAGCGAACCACAAGCTGGTTTTTTCCTTTTCTGGAGCCCGACCTAGATTCATCCAATCATCGATCAATCGTAGTAATTGTGATCTGAAATAAGTAAGAGGATAGTGCTGAAAGTGCAAAGTCTCATATATCCATTTAGCTCTTTTGCCTTGTAATTGCAGTTTCAAATCGATGAGACCAAACCCTCCGAGACGAAGGGGTGTATATAGTCGTTCCTTACTTATGCGATAGTATTATCAAGGTAGTTTCATCCACATTTTCGAGAAACAAAACGGCGTAAATAGTTTTCACAAGGACTCGAAATTGCCTTGGAGTTTCTTGACGTGATAATCTCGCTTTCTTTCTTCGGCAAATGTCGTTAAGAAAGGAAGTAATTCAAGCTCGTAAGTTTCACAATTTCCGTCTTTTTGATAAGTGAAAATCCACAAATGACTTGAATGGCCCACTTGATAGAAGAGATTGCTATTGTCAACAACGTCTAGATCTGTATATTTACCAAGTCATATCTGCCGGGTTTAACTTATGTCGTATATCCAGGTTCTAGAGAGCTTCATAGACGGCTGTTGCAGTGGCACGAATCTGGACAGCCCGATAAGCCGCATGATATAATTCCTCAGTACTGGATGAGCTCAGCAGTGGAAGCCCATTGGGGAATGGCTTATTTGATTTAGGGTCACCAAATCCAGTATTTAGATCAGCTTTCTGGAAAAAAATCAAGCCTGATATCAATCAGATCTTTCCGGATTTAAGATAAATTGCACTTCTGATCGTTTTTGCCCGAAAGAGGGTCAATTACACCTAACATTCCATCCAAAAGACTGAATAGTTTAGTAAAACTCTGTTATCAAATCAATTATCTTTTTGGGACAGACTTTTGTTCAATAATTCGGGTCGGATCTAACCGTTGACCTAGGGCAACTTTTCAGTTTGCAAGACATTTTTCGAGGGGAAGGAGAGTTTTTCGCCTCAACGCTTTGAACAACTTCGCTGCAGTAGGTATACCTCATTCAGAACGACAGTCTTTCCTTGACAGAGAGTCGAAAGGGTTACCTTTGCATGGATACCATCTCTTTGAGGCAAACTTCTTCTCTTAATCCATTGCAAATCATAGATATTAAATCAAATTAGTCTTTAATTTGTTTCCCTTCAATAAGTGAGCTGCAGCCTCGGATCATCCCCTTCCCTGTTGGTTATCCGTTCGTGACCGGCAATTGTCTAAGCAGCTAAACGGGCCACGCGTAGCTAATTATAGAACGGCCTCTCGGTAGACCATATCCATTGAAAGACACACCGATAAACCGCGACAACCTCTGAAACACTCGAGATCTAGTGTCACATGTTCAAGAGTGATCCAGAAACAAAGCAAGTTGAATGTTACTGAAAGTTGACCAAGACGCTTGGCACTAAAAGTTTTTCATTATAAATGGTCGACTCACTATGGTTTTCTGCAGCTTCAAACGCAAGTTTAGCACTTTCATCGCACGCGAATTCCAACCTACGATCGTCCGAAGTGCCGTCAAATGATTTGGTATAAACTCTTTCACCAGCTAAAGCCTTCGGCGTGTTAACCTCTTGCAGATGTAAGAATGTGATTGACACAAATACTTTCCTCCTTGCATTCTTCGCATGCTCCCCTTCCTCAACATAAGCTATCAATCTTATTATAACTACGGTACCGCTGACTTTCCCTGAAGGCAACGATTATCGTTTTCAGAAAATTTTGAAGCACGCTATAGTTTTTCTTGCACAGATATTGTCTCTTCATGCTACTTTGTCCATGTCCATAAAGTGTAGTCGATCGGGTGACATCCCAACGGTCTACATTTCTGATAAATCCACTTACTGCTGATTTCGCCACTTAGCCGGACACGGGAGGAGGTTGAATCATTTACCTGAGATTTTTTTGTCGGAGATATTGTCAGCAATGCAAAATATTACATGCCGTATGGCTAAAAACAGTCAGTCATGCTCCGAAGCTAGTGGGAAAGATGTGAGGCTACACGCCTGACTCTCCATGGAAACCCTTCAAACCTTCTCGAGAAATAATCATAAAGCATCCTTTCAACAACGTACTCCATTTGTAGTGCGATGTACTATATAAACAGAAAAGCATAAGTACCCTGAACTTGAGCTTCTGGTGAAGCAATGCTGAGACCTGTAATAGCTTAAAGACTGACAATAAATATCATATATGTCCTAAGTAGTTCAACTGAGGGGCAGGGTCCATGATAATGCTAAATGTCAAGTGTATAGTTAGCAGAATATTGTGTACCAATATGCTGCCCCTTGGGTAACCTTAGCTCAAACTAGCGAGTCTATTAAGGCCACATAGATGGGCAATGCTCATGATACCATCTTTACAGGACATACCAGTAGCTTGAAAAGGTGAGATGTATGCGCATGTACATCTCTGTGAAGGAGAAAAAAGCATCCAAATGCACATTGTTTCAAACTAATCGAGTGCTCAAAAGCTTGCACAAGAACGCTATTGGGTCATGTTTGATTGAGACACATTTTGCTCATTAATATTATCCTAGGCAACGCAATCACTCTCTCCTTATGTTCTAATGCTCATTCTACTATGCCTCATCCTCCACACAACCAAATACATTCAATAAATAGATAAATAACTACTGCTCAGCATCTAAAATAGGCAGAGGCCTAGCACGTTTTCTCAAATCGTTCAAACGATCGTACTCATTACTAAGAATGCGTTCAATGATAACAGAGTCTCTACTTGAAAGGGCAGCCGGGTTGAGGTTTTCCTCGTTTTGGCCCATTTTCTTGAACGCATTCAACAACTCTGAATCGTTGAGTTTCTCTCCCTTTTCCTTCACTCTCAACATCAGTTCGTCCATCGCCCAAGAATCCAAATCTTTGTCATCTTTGAACAAGATTATGGCTAATAAAGCGATCCAGGTGGGAACCAGTAAGTAAAATCCGATTTTTTCCCATCCTTCCTTCTCTCCCTCACGAACAAATTTCCACTTGATTTCACCCGTGGAAGCGTCTTCATAGGGGACTTTATCTACGATTTTTGAGCTACGTACGTCTAGTTTTTGCAAATCACGATCGTTCTTCATATAAATCTCACTCTCTTGATCCGTAAGACGCATAAATTCAAGAAACCCAATTTTACGACCTTGGGATAAATTGTTGAGACGAGCAAGCGACTTAAGCTCTTCGTCTTTGGGCAACCTCGCATCTCCGTTGATGTAAGTATAGATCTTGGAGATGTCTAGCGTTGGTAAAGCGTCAATGGAAGATCGGATCTCCTGTTCCCGTCTAAAGTTGAAGCGTAAAAGACTCGCACTGCTAAATCTCCGTATAATGCGGTACATGTGGGGGGCTCCTTTTTGCACTCAAAAATGCGGGGAGGTGCAGCGATGCAGATAGGGGAAGGCTTAGCTTATTATTGTGTATTGTACAGCGTAAAGATGACTTTTCCATAATCGCTGATAGATAAGAGATGTGCTATTTTTATTTTTATGGATTAAATCAACTGCAGGCCCCGAGAGGTGTGACCTTATGCATATATTGGCTAGGTAAGGGCGAAGGAGCCAATAAAGAGGTATGACAATACCTGTCTCATTGTACTATTACAGAGGGTGGTCTGATTCGAGCTTCTCTTTCTTAGCATTTGACAATACAAAGAATTTGTTCCACTGCTTCATTGACCGCATATGCTTGTACCACGGGTGCCTGCGGCATTATATAGCACTGACTGCGCATGAAATTCTTGAGATATGCGAATAGTCTGGTCGATTTCGGTTTTGCCTTGGCATTACAGAAATGAGGAAGAAATCAATGCATGCAAACATCAGACACATAAGGTTGGAATCTGTCAGAGTTCTCAACACGGGTTCTCGCAGAATCACAAACCACATCAGCAACGATTTAATTGTCGGTAACATTTATGTCGGCAAATGCACTCATCTGCGGCATGATGAACTAACCAATTATAGTTGAATGGATGATATAGTACTGCAAGCGGTCCCCAATACAGGGCTGCCCAGAGTTTGTCGTAAGTCGCGACACATATTCAAATCACGGTAATTCAAGGCATTGAAAGTGACGGTATATATATTCCGTCTGTCAAGGATGTGGAGGTAGAAATGACATTATATCAATTAACGGCTCTGCAGATACGCAAGACCCAAGTGAATACAGATACTAGTATGTACAGTGGTGTTGTCCTATAAGACAACAACGGCCGGTAGCCTTCCGAGGAGGCGGCCCCAGAAGCACCAGATCAGGCAGACACCCGGGATAGCCGCGGGTACGAGAAGATGAGATGCATGACATGGATGCAACTAAACTTTGAATGCGTAAATAGGCAGGTCTTCACATCAAAAGCATTGTTAGACGGCAATAAATACTTATATCTTGGGATTATCATCCATTCGTTTTAAAGTGAATTATCTCAGGCGGGCTTTTCCGATGAGTCAAGGTCTTATAACGAAGGGCTGAAATGATGTTGCTCAACCAATTTTGCTGATGCTCGACCGATCCTGTACTTTTTTCAACTCCGAGGCTATATTGTCCCAAGGAAATCACCATATCTGACCCAAAAGTACATTTACCTCGTTTCATCCTCTGTATTTGGGAAGAATTCTTGACCGTTGGACATGGATCTGACTCCGGTGGACTCAAAGAGAACCAGTCACCATATTGAGACCTAGGAAGAAAAGGGCGGGAGCAAACGTCTATCCGTATCTTCTGGGACATCCTCGCGTGTCGTAGTAAAAAATAAAGGGAACCTCATGTCTCCGTGAATTTTCCGTCTCATTGTATTACTCTTCTGTTTGATGCACTAACCTTTGAAAATGTGAAAGTTGTCAGAATAGAGTTGGGGTCGCAAAATTTCGTGTGAAGGAGTTCCAATACTTGCTTGGGATAGAAGGTAGAGGGGATAATTTCCATGAACTGATGGTGAATGGTGGAAGAGATAATGTCACGCACCAAACTCAAGTCCATTTGAAAGTGATCGGGGGTTTCCTCACCCTCGGAATAGTCCAAGATGTATTCCATTTGAGCGGCTTGAAGGTATCCACGCAAATGAGTGCGGTAGACTGTCCACTGACCCCGGTTGTCGAGATCAGACAAAGTCTGTTTGATCACGCGGGTGATCTTGATTTTGTTGGTAATTTCCTCCATAGGATCTTTTCTACCGGTGCTACCATGTCAGAATGCAAAGCGGGTGTAAATCTGTATTGACAATATTCTCAGTGTGTGTCCCTGGACTTCACTATAAGTTGCTTAACTATTCTGTATATCTCATAAGCACGGAAACCTCTCCTTTTATACCTACCATGTCTGACAGCTGCCATTTCCTCCTTTACCCAACAAATGCTAAAGTCTAGAACTCAACAGGGTCTATCTTGCATAGATCACCGTTACATCATTTCTGATAATGCACGTTGCCTCTTATCATGCAGATCTTTTTCTGTTTTGCATAGATAGCAAGCATGAGGTCTTATCCACTCTTCCGAGAGGGAGATCTCAGTAGGATAACACTACCTATAACAACTCGAGTAGTACCTCGATATACAATATCACCCGCAGGAGGTTCGGCCCTTTGGCCTCTGGGCGGTCATGCTGCGACCCTTACCCCTTCGCAATATCCTTTGTAGGATTTCTATGCGGTCTACTGCAGCACGCAATGGATCCTGCAGTGGAGCGGATCAATAAATGAACTTGTGCAAAACAGGAGAACCGATAGATGTTGAGATCGGCTCTTTCTCATATAGCTTTGCGCTTCTTTATGGAAACAGGCGTCGTGCCTCATGAATCCGATCCACTTTGTTGGACCACAGACTGGCTTTACGGTATAAATCTATTTAGTTAGTAGTATAGTAATACTCATTCTCCAGCAAAAGTAGACCTTGAGCATTCAGTGCCCCTGGGTCTTAATGGGCAGCGAGATGGTAAGTCGCAAACTAATCATCATACATTACTACCTACCTGTCTAACTCAATTGTCCTATCGTGATCCTCCTCACGCACCTTGCCCCTCTCCTCGTCCAAAACATGCGAGGCCAGTAAACCTAGCGTATTCAAAAGATGATTCCCCGTAGAGGGACTTACCGACGTGGTACGAATATACTTTTCCAAATTGGCTATTCTCTTAGCCTGCCGAAGATTTTCAATCTTGAGCTTTTTGATCTTGTCATTTTTCAAGTGTCTAATGTACTTGACAAAAGTCTCCTTTTTGTGGTTGAGCTCCCCATTGAGGGAGGTTTTAATCTCAAGATTGCGGTGAGATTTTTCCAGGTTTTTAAGCAAAATTTCTCGTTCAACCTCACTAGCGTCTTTTTCATTCTTGAGTTGAAACCCCATTAGGTTATTTGCTAAATTTAGCTGTAGTATACTTCTACGAGCTAATCTCAGTGTATCTTTTATTTCATCGCAATCTGAGGTCTCCAACGCGTCGTTGATGCGCTTCAAAGCAACACTCATCTTGTCGTCAACTGTGAGCAGCTCATTGCGGCTAGAGTGGCCTTCCTCCAAACTGCTCTCACTGGTCTTGTTATCCTCTGGCGTAGACACACTCGATCGCGTCGTTGGAGACTCTTGCGATGATATCATTGTGTTTGTTTATGAAAACGCGCTTTTTCGCGTTATGTGTCTTTCATGCGAGTATCATGCATCTATGACGCGAGTACAAATTTCGAACCATGCACGACGTGCGGCTTAAATCCGTTATCTTTTTTTTTTATTTAAATATGTGAGAAAAACCCTTACTCAGCACTTTGGAAATGACTCTCCTCTTGTTGTACCAGATTTTTGTGGTCTGCAGGGTTGGCTGCAGATTCGTAAAGCGTAATCACAGGATCTTTTGTTAGCGGTTTCCATTCCCCCCTCAGCTCCAAGCTATACAGAGCAACAGGTTCGTACTCGTCGTCAGCCCAGTTGCTTTCAATAAACAGAGTTATGGAAGAGCACCCTTGGAATGATTGTCTGGGAACAAAATGCTCTACAAATTGCGAATCATCCACAACCACTTCTTCGCCAGACTCTCTCTCAACATCCTCTACATACCCGATGCAAGGCTGCTGAATTTTTAAAGTGGGTGCTGTACCGCTGACATTGTCAAAGTCTAGCGTTTCGTTATTTTTGAAAACCTTGATGCTCTTGGGACAGTTCTCTGGATTACCGCTGGTTCTCAGTATAATAGAGTACAGCTTGACTTGACCAGTAAAGGGAATCTTGATTAAAACTTGACAGTCTGCGTCTGATTTGAACCGCGGCCTTACAGAGTACCTGTTTTGACTAGATTTGAACAATTTGAAAAGTTGATCATTGGGTGAGGTTAAATTGAGTGCAGATAGTCTGGATGGTTCAATCCTGTCGTAGAGAGACTGCGAAGCATTCGTTGGAATGGGAGGTCCGTGTGAGTGGCTGCAACTCTCGTGCTCGTGGTGACATGATGACATCTTTTGGAGCTTATCCCTACACCGTGAAGGTAGGAGTTCGATTCTAGGCGGGGTGGTTTGGCGTGGAGGTGCGCTACAGAGTATAAAGGTTCTATGGTACGGTAAAATCCGCTTTTCCTACAAAAGATAGTGTTAGCGTCAGTACTGTAATGCTTCAGATGGTGGGCATATTTTAGTTATTGTGAGAAAACGTGTATTGGCTCTGTTTCTATCTCTCCTCTCGCCGTGCGAAACACCAATCTTATACGTCTACCGTCTACATGCAGCCATTTATCCCTGCCGTAGTCAGAACCATTGAGGAACCAATCAGGTTGTTCGCATACGCCTCGGAATCCTGAATCAATTTCGGGTCCGATTCTGGCGACATGACTCATGCACATTACGTAGCTAATGCTGCACTAATGCGTTGGCCAATAGCTTGCAGCTATCTGAATCTAATATTGGATGCCTCCGACCAGAAACTCACCAAGGGAGCTTTGCGTTACCTCTCTCTTAGGCCAATCCGGTCTTCCTGGGGAAGTAAACTCGATACTATTATGTAACCCCACACATATGTTGTATGCGGTCAATCGCATAGAGCGATGGAGCGATCATCTTGTATGGACAAATGCTAAGAGAGAGATCTCGAATCAAACTCTCTCCGTAGGACTGTTTACCTTCATGGAAGCAGGTATTAGTGTACCTCTTCCTATCCAGTAAGCTATTGTACATACTTCACTTACGCTCTGTATCCAACAGATAGAATATGCAAGACTGGGAAAAATACGTAGTCATTTCTCAACGAACTAATCTAGAGCACTTGGCTACAAGTTGTATCGCTCTTTTCCAATAGAAGATCCCCCTCGATAAGATCAATATCCCGGAGCCTCCCTACGACAGCGTCGCCAATCTGCGGAATCAGATAGTCTCCCGCCTTGGAATTATCAGCGTTAAGGTCAATCTTAAGCTTTCCCCGAACGGGAAACTCTTTGAGGCGCACAAGCAAAACACCCTCAGAGTTGGGAATACTGAGACACACGCACTCAAACACATCCTGCTTCCTCTCCACGAGATACTTGTACAGATAAAAATTGACGGTTCTCTTCTGGAACTGTTTTATGCGGAATTCTCGGCTGTTGAGATGGCTCAGCTGTTGTTTGAGGTCATTTTCGTTGAATCTGAAAGGTTCTTCCAAAAGATACGAATGCAGCTGCCAATGGGAAATGAGATCTGAAAACCTTCTCAATGGAGACGTGACTGTTGAGTAGTTAGGCACTCCAAGGTACTCGTGACCATAGCTAGATGAGCTGTACATAGAGCTATTCATAAAGCTAAACACATGCAGGTTGTCCCGTTCTGTGATTGGCAGCCCTTTTCTTCTTTGTGTGTTTATAGCGAGCAGCTGTTTACCAGCCACGTGACCCACAGGCAAAGACGAGAGGTTCTTGTAAAGAGCGGGTATATTTTTCTCCCTCAGGAAATCCCCCACAAGCGCATTGGTTTTGATCATAATCTCACTAACAATTCTTCTTGCGTGGGAAGGTTTTTCGTTGTCGAAAACCAGGTCAAGCTGAAACTTCTCCTTGTGAAAAGACTTTTTTATGTGGCCAACTCTGTCGCCCATTGGACTGAACACCACGGCTCCGTTTGCAATTCTCTGAGATTCAAGCATCTCGCCCACTCTTCTAAACGAGCTCAAAGTGGGCTTGAGAGGATGGTCAGGTTTACACAGAGACTCGTCAACCTGATCGTAAGTCATCTTTACAAAGTTATCTACAAGACAAGGCGAGACGTCAATCAAGTTGACTTTGGTTTCCGTAACGGAAAATCTGAAACGCATCGCTCTGGTGGGGATTTTTGCTCTACCCAGCATGATCTCATTGGAAAGGCTGGTTGGAAGAAGAGGAACAGACTTCTCCGAATCCGGGAAATAAATTGTGGATCCTCTTTCGAATGCGACGCGGGCCAAGACAGAATCGGGGTCGAAGTAAGACGCAGGGTCGGCTATAAAAGTAGAAACTTCTATGCGGTCTCCCAAATCTTTTACAGAGATCCCGTCGTCCACTTCCTTTGCAGAAATGTCGTCTATACAAAAGACGGTGTCGCTGCAAGTCTGGCGAATGCTTTTCAACGGGTCCTCTTGCGGAATGAGTTTGTACTGGCTGTACAAAAGGCACTCATAGTCTGTTTTCAGGGATTGTCCCGTTTCCGGGATCAAGAATTCCCGGGCCCATACATTCGGGTTCTCGTCGGGTCGAACTTCGCCGAGCCGAATAAGCAATTCGTAAACTCTAGTTTTGGAGATGTATGCGTTGTTGTAGAACGACAAGTTTCTCAAAATCTTTATCACAAAAGACTCGGTTGTTGCGTCCAGCGTCTCGTTGGCGCAGTATTGTTTCATCAGAGTGACAACTTGGGGGTATTCATCCGGCTGATCGAACGAGTTGGCCTTTTTCTTCAGCACCTTTTCTATGTACAAGACGAGCAACTCGAAAAGCTCCGGGTCCCGCTTGAAAGAGTCAATCACACCGTCAAGTCTTACTATCGACTGCAGCGGGTTAACAGTAACTTCCAGAGGAGTGATGGATGGAGTATGGATGCAGTTTGTGTGAGAAAAGAGTTTTGAGTTTTTACGCAAGGCGAGAATCACAGAGTAGTAGAAACTCACCCCATACTTCTTTGTGGAGTCACCATTTCCTTTCAAGATTCGACCAAGAACAATCCCATCATAGTTATCTGCCACGCCTATGGCTGAGGATATCTTGGCCGAAAGTTTCCCGTAAAGCGCCACTTTGGAAAGCTCGTCTTTAGGACTTATAGACTCGATGTCTTTAAGAGCTTTCTCTATATCTAGTATACTGATTGCATCGATAAGCTGGAAAAGCGACAGCTGCACAGGGAACTCTGCGCTCTGTAGTATATTGTGTAAAAGCTCGAGCTTTAGGTTCGCCTCTGGAACATGACCCCACGATTGCGAGACAAATCTCGTGAGCTCATCGGCAATAATCTTCCCCGGGATGGATGGAATTATAAAAGTTTCGAGCTGCGTGGCACCCACAGCTGCATTATTCTCGAAATACGACTCCTGGTGTTGCGCCAAATACGTATCCTCCAGCTGAGCCTTGGGTTTACCTATGGGGTCTATGCCTGGAGGAAGTTTTTCTAGAGAAATTACATTTTTCACCCACCCAGCAGGAAAAACTCGAGGAATCCTCGTATGCATCTTGTGTTTTGAAGCGAAAACTATCTGACCATAGTAATTGATCAAAGTGTATCTTGGATCTTCCACTTTCTCAGGAAGAGCTACTATTACTGCCAAGTTGGATGCCTCCAAAGTATCGGAAAGCTCCACAATGTCCCCTAAATCGAGAGGTTTATCGAATAAATCTTGAAGCGAAAAAGACACACGCAAATGGCCGTATTTGTCTTCTAATTCTTCTTTGATGGTGGAGATATGAGCGATCCCGGTACTACTGGAATCTAAAGTTTCGTTGATCCACTTGACGTTCGGCTCAACCTGCCTGAAATGGCTGCGACTCTCTGTTTGTCTTTCTATGAGGTCGAAGTCCCATTTCTGACTTTCCGGGTCCAATGGCGACCATTGTGGTGTTTTATTTATTCTTTTGATGTTTCTTGGCTTGAGGTTGACTTTATTAGCTTCCCTGATTGAAGCAAACGGGTTCACTTTGCCATAAAGAGGTGCGGTCACGTCTCGCTCTTTTCGGGGTCGGAACTTTGTAGAACTTCTCAACGCCACTCGCGTAGAGTGGATCGTTCGTTTTGTGATTAGAGACATGGAAAATATAATGCATTTTTCTCTGCGTTATTGAGTGTGCACGACCTCGAGCAAATCGTATTGGTTTCGAAACCATATTGGCTTTAGCAAAAAGCATTTCTGATTGCGGTATTGCTTTACATGAGTGTCCGAAGTGAGTAAAATTGACAAAAACAGTTGAGGAGGTTTTGGAATGACATTCTCACACCCATAAAAAAGCCATTTTTTGCCAACAAAGTAGTTTTTTTTTTTCGGAGTGTATAATCTTTCATAGAGATATGGACTGTGGCTAGTCTTGTTTCTTGGTTTTTGTATGCCATTCGTATCATCTACATACCTTCCCGATCTGAGGGTTTTTGAGTTTTGGACCTATAACCCTCAATGGGATCAATAACTTTGGTGAGCGATTTCTTTTGCTTGAAATTGCATATTTGTTCGACGTCCTTCTAAGTAATTGATGAGAATATTAGTGAGTGTACAGCCCACCCATAAAACACCTGATCTTTCTTCATCGCTCTCCCTGCAGCTCGTATAGAAATGACACGGAACAAAGTTTGGATAAAGCTACTTTGTCATAAGGTGCTTTCGTCCTTGCTTTCTTATGAAAGCGAGAGCTCGATTTCTGTTGACCAATAACAAAAGGAGAGGATAGATCTGAACTAGCAGCGCAGGGGGAATAGTTAGTAAGAGGGTTCTTCCCACCACTCAACAAAAGACAAAAACCAAAGTGGGCCATTTCAAAGTGTTTAAGAGTGAAATCTGGCTCCCTTCTTTGTATACACCTACTTGGACAAAGGAGGATATTCGTATTGGTTTGTCTGATACTTCAGCTAGTAGTCCGTTCAGCGACTGTAGAAAACCTTGGTAAAAAGCTGCGACCTATGATGATTGAGTCGGATACTGTAGGAGTTATCTGGGGTAGCAGAGGAGCACTGATCAAAATAGCTTGTTATATATGGACTCAAAAATGAGCCACCTGCACGCAGATGCATGCAGTCGCCTGAAATGATGTGAGAATCCTTCAGAATAGCATGTCCAGTGGGGACGAGTCGTCGATGACACCAGCTAAGAACTTTTCGTCGACGGTTTGCAACAACATGTTAGCAACCAAAGTTCTGTCGCCTTCGACATTTGCCTCTGTATAACCGTCAGGGGGCATGTCGCCTTCGGCATAACTTATGGTATACACTAGGTCAGCGTTCTTAAGGTAAGTTTCCATGGTCCTCTTATATGTGAACCATATATCGTGCAATACTCGATGCGCTTAGAGCCGACTCAGCACGGCCGGGCATAGAGTGTAACGCTTCGACTTTAAATACCCACCAGAAGTTAGATTCGGTGGTTTTTATAGTATTTTTTCCCGCCCTCTGGATAGTCGTCGTGACTTCTCCCACATTTATGGTTGATGCCGCACTGATCCTCTGGCTTTTGCTACCAAAAGCTGACAACGTTTGAACATCTAGCCAAGCAGACAGACCAAACGGAGAACTATTGCCTACGTTTCAATTAGATGGTCAGTAACCTTTTTCTGCTTACATGCGGTATTTTTCTTAGTTGATGGTATAGCTTTTCCAGTATCGAGTGCTTTATTCAGCGTCTACGGTAACAATACTATCGAATGCTTTCTGTAAAAGTGATAATCTGATAATTCGATGAGTTGATCAATGTGACTGCTTCAAATGATCAGATCTGTTTGTATGCGAGCCCTATACTCATAGACAGGTGGCTTCTATGAGAGCTGAGCAGTAAGGGATCAAGGCTCAGTACAACGGCTAACTGTGGAGGGTATTCTGGAGGTATACTTGTACGCTCTTTAATCAAGTCTTGGTCGGCCGATGCAGAACCTCCACCTTACTGGAATCGACTTTGGAGATCCATAAACCGCAATCTCCGAAGCGAAACTTCATCTTTTCTTTCTAATCTCGAAGTCAAAAGTGGTACGCCTGTCAATGACATAGTAGATCCATGAAAAGTGCTGCCCGTCCTCTGGGGCCTTTCAGGTTAGAAAAGTGGTTCGTGTAAGTATACATACGTCTGCAGTCATCGTTTGTTCGAAGAATGGCTGGTCGAGAAAAGAAATCACGCTTGGCTCAAACCATTTCTCTTGACCTACAGGTAATTAAAGGCAATGTGCGAATGCTCATTGCGTGAGCCACATGCCCAGAGCGCTTGCGAACGAATATCTGTTCTCATGAAAATGAGCACACTGACTCGCACAAAAGATAATATGACACTGTATCGACTCGTATACACGCTACAAACTGCGACCCTTTGAACGAGATGCACAGATGACGGAATGGCTTCATCTAGAGCATTCGCTTTAGCATGATTGATACGCCTCTTCCCAACTTTTGACAGGTACAACATCAGATAACCTTCAGTGTACGTAATCAATCCTCGAGTAAGCCACAACAACTAAACTAAAAAACCTTTGACAAAACCCTTCCAAGCTGCTCTCCGCTTTCATCCTTTTTGTGAGCTTCAGGTGCATCTGCTCTTCTTGAAGTAACATCTCTTTGAGTGAATAATCTCTTGACATCGTCTTCGCCAGTCTCGCCTCTCTGCTTCTTCTTTTTCTGCATATTAGTAACCATCTTTGATTGTTCAATATTTCTGATAAAGGACTTGTTGAGTTTCTGTGCTTGAGAAAGCTCTGCCGCCAGTTTAGCCTGCCGAACTTCGTGTTCCCTGGACATTTGCTCCGTCAAATGGCTCCACTTGTAGCCATTCAAGTACTTTATGTTCATTATATCGTCATAGTAGAAGGAACCTTTCTTCCCTTCGAATTTGTTACCATTTAAAGTGTGCGCACACAACTTGGCTTCGTTTTTGTCTACAAATTCCGCCCACCCTTCTACAAAACTTCTCTTTTTGTTACCCCCAAACTTTACTCTACGTCTATAGACTTGATGATCCTCCGGCTTCAGGAACAGCCTATCAATCTCTCCAAACCTACTTAGAATCTGCCTCATCTTGGAAGGCTTCATATACGGCGGGATACACGATAAGTAGACGACCCCAGTTTTTTTGAGTTTCTTCTGGTGCTTTGCAAGTTGTTCTGGGGACAGTTTATTCAACTTTTTGTTCTTGAGCGATTTCGGCTTTTCATGAAGCGATTGCATGGCTTCGTTTTGTACATTGTCCTGGCCCTTTTTGTCATGAGAGTGTTCTTTATCGCTGGGCTCCTCCGAATCACTTGGTTCGTCTTGATCCTTTTCAAATGCGTCATACGCGGCTCTCTTGTTGGTCTGGATTACTTGGTCCTCCTCCTCGCTGTCGTTGAAGTCATTTTCCGAGTCCGAGTCTGGTTTCATTTTTTTTTTTTCTTTCTGCACTCTTTTCTTTCTGCACTCTTTTCTTTTTGCACTTTGTTTTCTAGTTAAAGGTTTGCATAGCTTCTAGACTAATACTCATTGATCTGTAGATAAAAGTCTACCGAGGTTTTTCTTCGAGAAACGGAACCCAATTCATTAGAGATGAATACAGTTATCGGGTTGTGTGTTCTATAAAACTATTAACTAAAGAGCTTGCGGTAGAAAAGAAGTCACAATTGATGTGCTTGGTCCAGCCCACAGATAAGGCTTAACTTAGGGTAATCGAATCGTGCTATGAAGAGCGGGTTTCCCAAACTTTCAAAATTATGCGTAATGCATGCCGAGCTGGTATCTCTCTTTAAATCTTGAAAGAACATATGGGGACAACCTTGTAGCTCAACTTGACCTCTGAAATTTTGAGTGGCAATCACCCACTCTGTTCACACTTGGTTGCTCTTTGCTCCAGCACACAAGAATGTCGAATCCTTCATCATTTTCCAAGAATGAAATGAAAGGTTAGGGAAAAGTCTAATGCTGAGGTGAGATTATCAGTGACAAAATGAACACTCTCTCAAATGCGTAGGACATGACGTAAATATCCGGTGCGAGCTAAAGAGAATGCTTTTCATCTTGAGATTACCAGATGGGTATTACAGTTTTCAAGGGGGGCATGTCTTTCTTTCTAAGTTTGAACGATTCGCTTCGTTACCACCTGTCTCTCACCTTGAGATTTTGGCTTAATTGAAGGAGTATAACGATGTGTTACACACTTCCATATAAGGCGCAAGAAATACTTTTGACCCAGCTATCTACAAATACTATCCAGCCCCGTCTAAAGAGAGTAAGACTGGATTGATTAATCAACTGCTTCGACTCAAGCTTTCCTTGAGCAGATATCTTTCCCAGTTTATCTGACCTATGCAAAATATTAAAGGGACCTGTAAGATCTAGAGGGAGTTTCAGAGGAGTCTGACTCAATTCATTAAGATGGGAGAGTGAGTAAGTGATTAAAGGCTGGTGATGCTTAATACTGTCTTCTTCAGTAGCTGAACGTTATTTTCAACAAATCAGATCCCATCCACGCATAAGGTTTGAGCGAATCATCAAGCACAAGATGGTCATTCCAGGTGTGATTAAGGACCTAAAGCTCTCAGGATACAGGGCACGAGACAACAATCCACTAGAATCGTAGCATTTTACCCGGACAAATGATGGTACTATGTGCGCATAGCCGAGAATATGCGCCAATCACACGTCATCCATACTTTGAGCAGGTGAGGCTAGTTTATTGGCCGTGCAAAACTCAAGCAAAAAGGTTTATGACATAGCTACTATGACGAGGTCATTATGGCAGTATAGATTGGAGGTGAAGAAAACCTCGACAGCCATTGTGTGTAGCCTGAATGGTTTAGGGAAAAGAGTTCAGAAAGAAAAAGATAGATATTTAAGAGTTTATCAGATGAGACAACTTATTCAAGCGCAAGAGGCGAAAAAAACATCTATGCAAGAGGCTGAAAGATAATGAACCAACTCCGGGGATATATCGCCCACGGCTTGAGGTGACTCAAAGTACAAGCATAGTTGAGCTGGTGAGAATGCAAAACTCGTCAATAGACAGGCTCAAGTGGTTCTCAGAATCAATAGTGATAGAACAACTAGGACCTATCCCACCACACAGCTGTATAAACGTATCAGCCCTGAGTGCTGTGGTGTCTGAAAAGAATTGAGAAAGCTTCTTAAGCATAACCGTCTTCATTGCCCGTAATCTGCCAAGTTGCGCAGGGACTTTGAAATATGCTGGGAACGCCCCTTTGTGAGTTTTGCTACAAAGGGCACGCCTACGGTCTAGCCTAGAGGATGCGCAATACCCTCTCAAAGACTGCAAGGGAAGGTTCAATGCATGCAGCTGCACGTCTCATCCGTGCACCTTCAAGCGATAATTTTTTTTTTTTTTTTTTTTAGTACTTCCTACACCGCACTATGGCTACAGGAAAAACCGAAAAGAGTCGCCGCGTTAAGCAGAACGATGTCAGAGATGGCAATCTTCGTGTCAAGGGAGAGAACTTCTACAGGGATGCGAAGAAAGTAAAGCATCTCAACATGTACAAAGGTGGGAAAGCGATTCGGAATAAAAAGGGCGAAGTGCTCAGAGCCGCTTACCTACAAGATACCAAAGCGCCCACTGCACGTGTGGACCCGAACCGGCGGTGGTTTGGAAATACCCGTGTTATAGCACAGGATGCCTTGTCGCATTTTAGGGAAGCTCTTGGAGACAAGCAGCACGATTCGTACCAAGTTTTATTGAAGAGAAATAAACTTCCCATGTCGCTATTGGACGAAAAAGATCACACAGAATCACCTACAGCCAAAATTTTAGACGTGGAATCGTACCAGCATGCGTTTGGTCCTAAGCAGCAGCGTAAAAAGGCGGCTGTAAACGTTTCTTCTTTGGAAGAATTGGCGGAAAAGAGTAAAGAGGATGAGTCGCAGTTCCAGGAAAAGTTGGAGCTTGACACAACTCTTGGATTGATGGGAGGAGTGAATCAAGACGGTTGGTCAAATGAAGCCAAAGAAGCCATTTTCAACAAGGGCCAGTCAAAGAGAATCTGGAACGAGCTTTACAAAGTTATAGATTCCTCAGACGTGGTTATTCATACTTTAGATGCCAGAGATCCATTAGGGACTCGCTGTAAAACCGTAGAAGACTACATTCGCAAAGAATGTCCTCACAAGCACTTGATTTTCGTTTTGAACAAGTGCGACTTGGTGCCCACGTGGGTAGCGGTAAGTGTTTCTTTTTTGCCTATTGGGATATTCAGAAAAAAAAAAAAGGAACCAAAGATCTTTGTCAGGGTGCATTACTCTTTCCTACTAATGTGTCTGTTACTTCTTTGGGAGATCAATCCTAGGGCTGCGGGGGTTGTTTTAACCTTTGTGGTCCGTTGCATCGTTTTGATGCAACCTTTTCGAGACGTTTTCGTTGCAGCTTTACTAAACTGTGTCTGTCTGCTGAAACTGTCTCGAACATCATACAATTTTTTTCTTTTTTTTTTCTTTTGAATATCCACACGGCCCCGTATATTTAACTAACATTCAGGCAGCTTGGGTAAAGCACTTGTCGAAAGACCACCCAACTTTGGCGTTTCACGCCTCAATTACTAACTCTTTTGGTAAAGGATCTCTGATCCAGCTCCTCCGCCAATTTTCCGCTTTGCACTCAGATCTCAAGCAGATCTCGGTTGGTTTCATCGGGTACCCGAATACGGGAAAATCCTCTATCATCAACACTTTGAGACGTAAAAAGGTGTGTACCGTAGCACCCATTCCGGGTGAAACCAAGGTGTGGCAGTATATAACTTTGATGAAAAAGATCTTTCTCATAGACTGTCCTGGGATTGTTCCTCCTTCGGCAAAGGAAACCGAAGCAGATATCTTGTTTCGGGGTGTTGTTCGTGTGGAGCATGTTTCCGACCCGCAGCAGTTTATTCCAGACCTTTTGTCTCGTGTCAAGAGAAACCATTTGGAGAGAACGTACGAGATTTCTGGCTGGAAAGATGCTACCGATTTTCTGGAGATTTTGTCGAGAAAAATGGGCCGTCTTCTCAAAGGAGGCGAACCCGACGAGACCGGAGTGGCTAAGCAGGTTTTGAACGATTTCACCAGGGGGAAAATCCCATGGTTTGTTCCTCCACCAGAAGATACAGAAGTGCGCACGGGGCAAGATAAAAAGGCTCATTTCAAGCAGCAGCGTGCTGAGAGGGAGTCCAAGAATGAGGCAGCGGACGCCGAAATGGAAGAGAAGGAGGCTGCTTCAAATGAAGAGTTTAAAGGGTTTGATTAGTTGAAAAAAGTTGGATTGAAGGTTTACGTGGGGTTCAATTTCTGTAGCATCTTAAGACATAGCCAGGGACATTTATTTTAATCATTTTTATTAGTTAACGGGATGGGTGGGAGATTGGTTGATATCCATGAGGTGGAACTCAGTGAAAGTAAAGATTTTCAGTTGATAAAGGTTGAGTCTTTCACCAGCACTCACCTTTTGATGGGCTCATGTTCTCTCCCCTAACCTGTATCAGTCAGCCAATGAGAAACAGCTTTAATGTTGTGGTTTTTCAGTGAGGAGTCTGACAATGCTCGGTCGCGACATCATTAGGCTCCCCCAGGACCGCCCAATCAAGATACTCGAATATCACGTGGTAGATTGCATACAAGGATGAATGGATCGTGAATAAAGATATATCTTTTGTAATGTTAATTATATAGTATCGCGTTTCGCTCAGGCTTGCCACTAGGGTAAGAGTTGTATTGGGAACCGGTCATTTGCTGTGATAGTATAGAGAGTCGAGCGAAACCCGCATTTATGCCTCATTTATGCCCCATGCCTATCGAAATTGCAGTATATATTGACGTTGTCGTCAAATTGATCTGTATTTGTGGAGATATGTCAGTAGACGGTTCCTCCTGAGGCATAGGGTTTACATCGGAGCTATTTCTCGGTGCCATGATATACGAGGTTATTGTGTCTATTAGTTCTGAACTAAAAGAGAGTGGCCCATGGAGCATGCGATGTGCATATGTGAGTAGTCTAGAACATGAAGAAACATCTGATTGCAAATGCCCTAAATGGAGTTGAGCTATGCAAAACCTGCTAATCTTTTTTTTTCTTTCACATAAATCGCTGTTGCCAGATAACTCAATATCCAGGTGCGACATAAGAGGAAGTAACATCATCCACAGGGGGTTCGATCTATATTTATGTACAGTCACAGGCTTTTATAGACCTGGAGCGACCAATATTTGGGTCTAATCGCTCCTCGTGTAATCGTCTCTGCCTTGCACGGTCTACTGCATATGCATGCATTTATATGCATATAGTGCATTAGCAGTGAAGCATTTTGGGCTTATGCGTGAGTAATGACGAACTCTCAGGGGTCGTTACTCGGGAAGATATGTTTCACTTCTTGGAAAGCTGAGAGTGTAGCCTCGGGACTTTCCCACCGACATCCGTCGTGACTAACTGGTTTTATGGCATAAAGCTATAGCTGTGAATAAAACCATGTATTACTCACATCATGGTTGACAGTATTTTTTAACCTGTACTTTTTAGTCGCTTTTTATATAGTACGCGCGAAGAATGCACCGCAGATGGCTCAGGATAAACGATTTGACAGAAGAAATTCAAACTTTGATCAAAAAGATTTCTCTCTATCGATTTATCCGTCGTATTCCTTTTTTTTCCTTTCAAATGAAGAACTTTTTTAATTCATCACCTTTTTTTTTATCATTTTCCGTTCTATCTTTTCCGAATGTAGATCACCTGAACTTTGGAGTTCCATTGTATAAATCATCTAAAACCTACACCATGTACTTAATAGGTACATTTCAAGCGATCGAAATTCGATATTTAAACATCTGTAGAATATCAGCCAAAAAAAATTGCTTCTTGGGTCTTCCAACCTTGGAGAATTATGTAGGATGGTTGTTTTTTGCATGTTGTCCGTTTACTTCTCGTTAATTTAAATTAGTCGGCTTCTCTCAAAAACCTTTCCAAGCGATCACTTGTTTGGTCTTTTGCGTAATCCACACTGTCCAAACACGATCAGAGAGTCATCTAGAAATCACATCTCCATATCGTCGTTTGGTTCTAGCGAAGAGGGTTGACAAGAGAAGCATGTTGTAGATTAAAAGTGTCTGCATCCTGTGGTTGTGCCCATGGGCCATTACTTTCAAATTGAGCTGTGCCTGGAGAGATAATTCCAGAAGACCGGAACCACTGGACGATCATTGATCACAAATGAGAGTGATCCATCACGCTGCACATAGCGCACATTTCTTATTAGCCGCGAAAGGCTTTCCTAGGATTACATTGTTTCTGAGTTAGGATGGAGCTAGTATAATTCCAAAAGAAGTGACAGGCCTCCGACAGTCCTCGAAATTCTTGCGTACCATTTCCACCATAATTTACTCCAATTATCTGAATGTGGTTGCAGTCCCTTAGCCCATTGAGGTATACGAGGTGACTTCCAGCGGTCTTAGATTAGCGACTGTGCCTGGTGAAACTACTCTCTTTGGTCTCTTGTTCTGCTGTCCTTACATCTGGGAGTTCTTTGACAATGTTCTTTGATAATGTCCTTAATGCTATTCGGGAGAACCTTGTCGCTGCAGATGGTGGTGTCATATTTCTAGCTGTTTCCTTCTCGTTTTAGCTCAATTACTCAATTAACCCTGTTCAAATAATAGCGTTCCCTTACATATAATACCCACAAATATGAAGCACAACATATGCCAGGAAAAGTGAATGCGAAAGCGGGTGTAAATCTCAGCAATTGTTTGCACGTATTCTGAATTACCTTGTACGTATTCCGAATTACCTTTTCTCGATGCCCATAAAGCACGGAAACCTCTCCTTTTATACCTACCATGTCTGGCAGCTGCAATTTCCTTTTTTACCCAACAAATGCTAAAGTCTACAGCTCACCAGAGTCTATCTTGCATAGATCACCGTCACATCATTCCTGATAATGCACGTTGCCTCTTACGCAGATCTTTTTCTGCCTTGCATAGATAGCAAGCATGAGGTCTTATCCACTCTTCCGAGAGGGAGATCTCAGTAGTATAACAACTCGAGTAGTACCTCGATATACAATATCACCCGCAGGAGGTTCGACCCTTTGGCCTCTGGGGCGGTCATGTTGCGACCCTTACCCCTTCGCAGTATCCTTTGTAGGATTTCTATGCGGTCTACTGCAGCACGCAATGCATCCTGCAGTGGAGCAGATCGATTAATGGACTTGTGCAAAACAGGAGAACCGGTAGATGCTCAGATCGGCTCTCTCTCATATAGCTTTGCGCTTCTTTATGGAAACAGGCGTCGTGCCTCATAAATCCGATCCACTTTGTTGGACCACAGACTGGCTTTACGGTATAGATCTATTTAGTTAGTAGTATAGTAATACTCACTCTCCAACAAAAACAGGTCCTCCATCATATTGACTGCGTGCTTCTGATGACACCCTCATGCCATCTTTTTCGCCGGCTCTTGCATATTTCTGACTGACAAGAGTGACACAATTTTATATTTATCGCTTGTACATCTTGTTCCTCCGCCACCAAATAGATTTCTTAAGGCTCATGTTTATGGAATCTTGAGACGTCTAATTCACGAAAAAACCAGATTTTTAAACTATAGCTGCTGAAAGCAAAGAATCCGGTTTTGTGCCTCTCCTGGCTTTGTCCGTGCATTTGCCGTGACCACTTTTGTTTAGTAACTAACCGAGGGTGAGTAAACGTCATTTCACCGCTTAAAAACGTAGATGAAGCCAACTGTGTGCATAAAATTGCACATCGCGTTTTAATAGCCTATGTCCATCACTTCAGGTGAAAACGTAGCAACAAAACCTGTTTAATAGGCGATAGCTAGAAGCAGCAGCAGCAATTACTTGCTCGGCTAAGTCTCAATCGTGACGTATACAAGGAAACTATGAGAGTGGATACTGAAGAGGCTGTAGGCAATCTTGGAAGATCTCGAGAATGCTTAGTAAATCATGAGTGAAGGTCTGAGCTAGAGAAAAGTTGTTTGGCGAAGGAATGAGATTGTGATTCAGTCTCAATCGTGACGTATACAAGTAAACTATGAGAGTGGATACTGAAGAGGCTGTAGGAATCTTGGGAGATCTCGAGAATGCTAAGTAAATCATGAGTGAAGGTCTGAGCTAGAGAAAAGTTGTTTGGCGAAGGAATGAGATTGCGATTCATTTACAAACAGAAAAACAACCACAAGCAGATAGCCAATATAACCTTAAACTCAGAGTCGATATGTCGCATGAGCATTACTAAATACCGGGATCTGGCGTTTATAACACCGTCTAGAAACATATCAATATATGTTTTATCAAGTGAAAGGCTTTCGTCGGTATTAATAAACATTAAGCTTGGACATTCATTCGAGGACAGAGAATGTAGTAATTTACAATGTCTATACGTCTTATGATGAGACCAAATCTGTCAGACCTTCCCATGACGACTCCTTGACATATACTTATTAAAGTCTAGGTTGAGATCACAAATCAGCCACTACTCAAGCAGCTCGAAAAAGAAATCCACTAAATAAATCAGAAACCCTCTCTACAAAGACATCCAAATACTACAAACATAGTAGTAACATTAATACACAATTAACGGTAAGATTTCTGGAACTTGGAACGAGCACCCTTTCCGCCGAATTTCTTTGGCTCCATTCTTCTAGAGTCAGCAATGAGCAAAGTTCTGTCGTAAGAGGTGAAAACCTTTTTAAGCTCATTTTTAGAAGTTTCATCAACGTATTTTTGGTTGTAAGCCACCAATCCCTTGGCAATAGCTTGTCTAATGGCGTAAACTTGGGACACGTGACCACCACCGTTGACCTTGATTCTAATGTCAATGTTGGCGAATTTGTCGAGACCTACAAGCAAAAGTGGCTCGTAAACTTTGTGTCTTAGGATTTCCGGCTGGACAAGGGTGATGGGGCATCCGTTAACCTTGATGAGACCGTTACCGGCCTTGACGTGGGCCACAGCGGTGGCTGTCTTCTTTTTACCAAAAGTCTGAACACTTGTAGACATAGTTGTGCTGGCTGCGATGTTGGTTGAAAAATGGTATATTTTTGGAACGGCACGCCAAAAAATGGCAGAAACACCCGTGTCGCGTGTGACTGCTTTACTGAAAGGGGAAAAGGTAAGGGGTGTCAGGATCGGTCGTGCACCAACCGCCTCCTCCTGCGTGAGATTTTCAGTTTTTTTCCACACGCATTTTTCACACCTCTACGAAATGGCTATTGCAAAGAACCTCCCATTGCTGAAGAACCACTTCAGAAAGAACTGGCAAAGCCGTGTCAGAGTCCACCTTGACCAGGCCGGAAAGAAGGTTTCTAGACGTAATGCTAGAGCTTCTAAAGCTGCCCAAGTTGCTCCAAAGCCTTTGGACGCTCTCAGACCAGTCGTCAGATGCCCAACCGTTAAATACAACAGAAAAGTTAGAGAGGGTAGAGGTTTCACCTTGGAGGAAATCAAGGCTGTCGGTTACACCGCCAAATCCGCTAGATCTGTAGGAATCGCTGTTGACCACAGACGTCAAAACAAATCTCAAGAAAGCTTTGACGCTAACGTTCAGAGACTTAAGGAATACCAGTCCAAGTTGATCGTTTTCAAGAAGGGAACCCCAGTTAAGGAACTTGCTGCCACTGAACAGGTCAACACCAAGGATGTTTTCCCAGTTGTTCAGCCAGTTGTTGAGTCCGCCCCAAGAGCCGTTGTTCAACCAGAACAATCCGCCTTCAGAACCCTCCGTCTCGCTAGATCTGAAAAGAAATACAAGGGTATCAGAGAGAAGCGTCAACGCGAACAGGCTGAAGCTGAGGCTGACAAGAAGAAGAAATAAGTTTGTAGTAATTTATGAGGTCCATAAAGTGGAGTTTAATTGTACGGATAGAATTTTTTCAGTAGATGCAAGCCATCTTTGCCCGAATTTCTATAAAAGTGTTGGGTCTGTCATTGTTGGTGGTTTAGTTGATATTCTTTAGGTTTGTCCTCTTGGGTCGTCAACTTGCCTCTTTTTATCACGACGAGTAATGGTGTAAGGGCGTGAGCATTGCAGATTCATCATCTCTAGATCAAAGGCAAAATATTAAACAAAGACATCTTGCCTGTCTATTTACCACTTTCTCATCACACTCCCTAATCTGTTTGGTTACTTTTCAATGACTGAGCATTTTCATGTCCATTAACTCACACTTCGATTTGCTCTATTGTTCGGATGCTTTGTGAAGAAAAGACACGTCTGATAGATAATCAAAATGATCTCCTTTCTTTTTTCACATACAGTCCATTAAATCAAAAAATCATATATCCCGTTCGTGCTTGTGTTACTCTGACCATTTACACGGTATCTGTAAAACGCAGGCAAGAGGAAGGACGTCGTCAGTAAAGAATACTCAAATGTGAGTAATAACTGTGCATCTTCTAGGCTAAACAATACATAGGAAAATGCCTCTTTCAAGCAAAAAGTGAAAACGTTGCGAAAGAGCTCAAAAGCCCATGACTGGCTGTTGTGAAAAGGTCATCATAATACACAAGAGTTCTCTCGCCTAATACAATAGATTTGAAGACTGAACTACATTCAAAAGAGTCTGAATCATCACAAAGCGGTGATGTAGAGCTCGACCGGAAGAGTCTGAATTGAATATCGGCCCACCAGAATTGGGGAATCATCAGAGCGACACATCAAAGACCAATAATGTTGGATTGAAATTCACATCATTTCTACAAACTTTCAAAGAGAGTGTCACCTCCCAAAATCAATCTTCAAACTGAAAAGTCTCCATGAATTAGCAAATTAACGTTTAATTGTCGGATTTAACTCAAAGGTTGATTGTAGTCTATAACCGAGGAACATTGTTATGCCGCAATATCTCTGTAAAGACTGGAGATGAGTGGACTCACCTGATCAGACAATGCGCAGGCGAGACTTGCTCCACATCTTTGTGTTGAGAGTTTCCGTCTAGAAGTCCAGAAATAGGTGTACTCAAGCATACATTGACCAACACATCTGATGGTTCAATCGATGACCTAACTCACTTTCATTGAGATAATTGCGATATAACTCTTGAGTTCTAGGATGTTTGTTAAGAAATTAAATCAGAGACTAGACTTTGAGATGCAGCAAAAACGGGAGTTTCTCACAAAGTCTTGAAGACAGTTCTTTAGGCAAACTATAGCACAGAGACTCAAAGGATTGTGAGATTAGTTGTAGCTCGTTTGCAGAGGATGGGTGACACAGATTGAATTTTACTCTTAAGTGGTTAGTTTCTACCAAATCGAGGACTGCAGAGCCAACAGGAACTTTCGAGTGGAGTCATTGATGACTCGGTGGGCGTAGTAATAAAGTATGGCATCAAAATCAAATGTGAGGATACATATACACCCTATTGTACTGCAGCATACTTGAAACATATGCACCGCCAAGCACGGGTGACTGAATGGCCCATCTAGAACGTTCATCCTGACATTACACCATTTCCTGAATGTCTCATCTTTGTGCTTGGTGGAAATTACCTATAGCTTTTTTCCGGATACGCGGTAGTGGCTAATTGACGAAACCTTCCCATGGGAGTAGGATTTTCGTATGAAAAAGCAGCTCTTGTGCTTCCTGCAATCACGTCACCCGGTTGAAGGTTGAGTAACGCCTGCAGGGATTCGAGTTTGGTTGGTTCTAATTCTACCATATCTCTGAATAACTCACTCCATCCTGTGACAAAAGATTCGTCCTTTATGGGCACAACTTTTGGAGCTCGCGAGACATAGTTTAACCTATCATTCAAGCTGCTGTTGAACTTTCCAGATTTAAGAACATTTCTCAGGATACAAACTTCAAAAATAGGGAAACTGTCATTTTGCAAAGTTTGACGGATAAAAGGTGACAGGTTGAGTATTTGCAAAGCGTTACGGAGATCTGGCTTATCAATTCCATATTTCGCCAGTGCCTCCTTGTAGGTAAGCTTTGGTAGAGGCTCATTTGAAGCTATTTCCACAAGAGTATTATCACCTTGAGGCCTGTACAGAGGCAAATCTCTCACCCCTTTCCACATTTTCTTCACCACGTTCTCTGTCACTCTTCTGACATCCACACCAGAAGCAAACGCCATCTCCATATCGATCTGTGTAAGTTCTGGTTGCCTATCAGCTCGAAGATCTGGAAAACACTTTGCAATTTGGTAGTAGTTTTTTATGCCACTGGCCATCAGAAGCTGTTTATACTGCTGCGGAGACTGAGGGAGAGCATAAAATTTCGACTTTGCCCGTGTTGGGACTAAAAATTCCCGCGCTCCTTCTGGAGTCGCTTTGAACAGAAGCGGAGTCTCTACTTCGGTGAAGGAATTGTCTTGCAAGGTCTCTCTAGCAATAGATGCGATTGCAGCCCTCTGCTTCAGAGACCTTTGAAAGTGTGGCAGTCTCAGCTGTAGGTACCTGTACTCTGGAGGATACAGATGGGGCGACAATTTCAAAGAGTCTAGTTGTGAAGCCACAACGTTCGACCGGTTCAGTAACTGGCAATTGGACAAGACTAAGTCCCATTTATTTAGGGAAACTTGTCCTTTTTTCGGACGACTGGGAACAATGGTTCCTGTCAAACATACAGAGTCCTCTATCTGAGCTGCTATTCGAGATATAACATGCAAATCATTGTGTCCGAGGCAAACTTGGCATTCTACGTGTGGCATAGGCGTATAGACAAGTCATAGAACAAGCATGACTTCCAAGGGACGACAGTAGAGATCTAGACGCTAGTCCACTGCATATAAGTAGAGCTATTGTTTATACCCCGCTTGATTTCCTCCATACTCCCTCGAAGCCTCTTCTCATCAAGATGGAGCCAGCATCCGACGGTGTATATTGATCAGGTATTTCATCAGTGAAAGGACTGACTGCAGGTGGAAACTTTACTTGTTTCTCATTTTCAAGGTATGGGAAGCGTTGTTCATCAATTCTGAACAACATCAAGGGAGGGAACTTTATTGGAGCAATGCCAATACCCAATGAAGAAACAAAGCACTTTGACCATGTACGATTATGTCAAGCTGCCGCTCCATCCTCTCTTATAGGCATTCAGATCTTGAGTCACATCAGCCCAAGCAGTTGATGCGACTTTAGTAGCCATCTCACGAGGCTGATGCGTTGACACTTGTGAGAATATCAATCTTACCATTAAGTCCGCTTAAGTTATTTCTTTCTACAACTTGCAGACATTTCCGCTTCGCTTCAATGTCCGCTTCAAAGTCCGCTTCTTATTTCAAGTCAATATATTAACAACAAACTTAGTCAAACAGACCGAATCCCATGTCGTCATCAGACTCCTCCTTAGCCTCCTCCTTCTTCTCCTCTTTAGCTTCCTCAGCGGCAGCACCTTCGGCACCAGCGCCGGCAGCAGCAGGGGCGGCAGCAGCGGCTGGACCAGATTGAAGGTTGAAGAACAAATCCTTCAAGTCCTTTCCGTCAAGAGCCTTGGCGAAAAGATCGGTCCAGATCTTGTCAACTTGAACGTTGGCTCCATCGACAAGGGTAGCCAATTTGTCGGCGGTGATTTCGATTTCGGAATCGGCCAAGATTAGAGCGGCGTATGAGATAGCGGTTTCCACAGACATTTTTCACTAGAAATAATCACGTTTAAGCAAAAAGGCAGACTATTCTCAGTTGGTGAAGAAAATGAAAAAAAAAAAAAGAATGCACCGCGCGGTAGATCGAGCAGCACACGACTGTCACGTGACCAGAGTTAGGTCTGTGGTGTATGGGGGTCACTTTTTCTTCTGCTCCTGTAAGGATAACCGCATCGCCTCTTGAATCATCCTCTCTTCAAAATTGGCTGCTCCAAACCGCAGCATGGAGTTTCGCGATCTCGGATCGTCTTCTGTAATCAAAGAAGCTGCATGTATGGCTGATGCAGCTGCGGATTTTCTAGCCATTCTCGATCTTGCAGCTTGTAATTTAACTTCCCAATCAGCACGAACCATGTCAGTAGTGATAACGCCCTTTGCATTAGAAGGCAGAGATGCCCTTCTTGGTTTGTACTCGTTCTCCAAAACTTCCAAATTTGTGAATTCCTTGTTAAATTGGTGCGGAGCGCTTTTGGTTTCAGTTTTAAAATCCGCAGGGTTCAGCTGAGAATTCATTCCTGTTCTTATATGATCTGGAGGATGGTATGTTACGCCAAAGTCGCTCATCGCGCAAAAGGGACATTTGGCAGGTTCACTGATCAAGCTCTCTGGATCCTGATGTTCATCATCGGCGTCACCATCGTCATGCGGGAAATGCGGCTCCAGCCTCTTTATCTGCACAAAGCACTCGGTGCATATGGGCTGCAGACAGCATCTGGAAGTATTGAGAAAGGGCGGATAGTATAGAAAGCATATGGGACACTCTACAGGGTTGGAATATAATTGCAAGATCAAGTCTCGCGATGGCAGAGATGGGAAACTTTTAACGTTCTGTAAAGACTTGTCCTTTTCAAATTTATCACAAGCTTGATTCTGCCATTTGCGAGCATCTTCACAAAGTTTCTTTCTTAACAGGAAACTCTCTCTTCGTTTATTGGAACTCATCTGTCTGTGAATCTTGTGATCGTCAAATTCTTCGTCGTCTGAAACGTCATGAAACGGACCGTGAAGAGGAGTCTTTTGAAGTGTTTCCCAAACGGTATCTTCACTTCCCGTATCGATATCTTGAAGTGGAGTATAGAAAGGTGCAATTTTCCTTTGCAAAATCAACCCTCTTACGATCGAAGTGTCGTAATCCAAGTTTTGCGAATAAGTTCCATAGGGAGCCAAATACCCTCCATCAACATTCTCCTCATATCGAACAACTAGATCGCTTACGTGGGACTGCCGGGATTGCTCTTTCCCGAGCCGTTTCTTCTTGGAAAGCCCAGGGAACGTTGCACTGTGGGTAACGGAAATCCGGCTCGACGAATTCCGACTCCCGACAGAACTCGCTCGGTTTCTACGCTCTTCCCTGGTAGGTACGTTTCCCATATCGTCGGTGGTGCACGGGTGTGTGAATCCTTTGCATCAAGTCTGGAGGAGAATTGGAGAATCATGCAGTGATATGCAAGTGAAGAGAGTGGAAAAATAAAACTGAGGGTAAATGTGAGGGTTTTAGATTTTTTTATTGCTCTGGAATTCCCCCTCCCCGTTGGAAAGTTGCCTGCGCCAATAGGACTGTGCGTTCCCCATGCATGTAACGTGCATGATGCAGTGCAGTTCTGAGGCGCAGTAATTGAGCTGGGAAAGAGGGAACGGTCATTACAGCTTTTACACAATCGGTGGCAATAGACTTAGGATTGTTCTATTTGCACACTTTGCCGTCGTATGTTGAAAACCTTTTCTGATGTACTTTTCCTGTGAACATTTGGAATCTCATACACCGTGCTTGACACAAGTTCGAAAGCCATCTTAGGTTGCATTAATTCTACATTATTCGAGGCAGCTGCTAGGGTATCGAACTTTAACCTCCATCTCTTGAGTTAGAGTCCAATTGATGCCCATGTACATCGCTCTTGGCTCAATCTCGGCATTCTCGGACATAATACTCGGACTTGAGGACCGCTATTGTCTGGAAGGTGTTTTGCAGGGAAAACGTCTTTGCACAAAGACTGTGATCTGCGTCTTAACTCCCCCGAGCTAGCTCTAACGCTTCATAAATGTTGTTCTTAGCGCAACTCGAGGATGTTTTTCTGGTATCCTTTTGAACAATTTTGTCAGCATAGGAGTGAGTATCTATAACACTAACATCAAAACAGCATTATACTATAAATTCAGTTAGTCACTCCGTAAAAGTCGAATGGAAGGAGTAATGGTACAAAACCACCTTCCACGGAAGTAAGAGTGGCGGAAACAGTCAGTTTCCTTGAAGGGATGATAATGAGCATAGTCTCCCTTCGGCATAATACCAATACATCATGCTCCACTGCATATGCACTGCAATGTATGAGGAGTAGAGAGTCGCAAACCAGACCGCTCCACAGGCCACTGAGGCCTGGGTTCACTCATGAACCCGAATCTCCTCCGTATTAATTGAGGTCGACTACAATAGGTTGACGCCGAAGTTCTGGCACAGAGAAATCTGGCAGGCACGCTGCATATGCAGTAATTTAGGACCAAGTCAGAATTAATGACTCGGTGCCCATGAAATAGGATTTGGACCAATACTATTGGTTCCAAATAACGTCTCATGCATTTGCAACTAGGTAGTATATGATGGGAGTTCTGCTCACTTATTAGGCTCAGTGACTACTAACAATGATATCACCAGACCCGATATTATCCAAGGCGACGTTGGCGAATTAAACCTCCCACGTCAAGAAATTTTGATAATCTATTCATGTCCAACTTGCCTAGTTTATATCACTTAAGGTTAATACACTTACATTAACCATATTCGTAGCTGCCAATCCTCAAGAAGTTTCATGCAAATGGTGCAACATTACTGGAATAGCCAAACCAGAAATGCTACTAACCCTGATTGATAATAGAGGCAGCAAGCACAAATCATGCTTCAACTTCAATTTAAACCCGTTATTGGACACAGGAAACACATCATAGGAGATGGAGTTTGCTTGTATCGAAGTCATGCGGAGAGACTACGAGACGATCAAAACCTTAGCTTCCTCGGCTGTAGCTTATAGCAATCATTTTGGATTGCAAAGGAGCACTGCTGAGATGACATTGAAGAACAACGGATGCTCGGACTGTCCCTAGAAAAGATACAAGCTTTTTGCTTACTGTGAGCTACACGAGAAAAGCATGATATTACTATGCGAGCGCTGTTTCTGTTAATATCAATACTTACTCACAATATTCCTGACAGTTATGGCTCGCACTTGCTTTGCAAAACCTAGTCTGTCTAATTTTCGGCTCTGTAAGAACAAACGAGCTTAAGCCATGGCTCACCCTCGGACATTCCGTCAACCGTCCATGAACGTGCATATCTTTCATGCACGTCACTGTATGAATGGCGCACGAATACCTTACCTGCTTTGTTAGTTACAGCTGAAGAAATTGGCTGCAAACAGCGAATCACTAGTCTTACATGTCTATTTCTTCTCTCGCGACTACCTGAATCTGATCTCGCATGCCTCCCACAGCAGGCCCAAGGAGACTCCTCTAGGTGACTTTAATCCGGTCCTCCTGGGAAGCGCAATACTTTAATTTTTAAACATAGTAAGCAGTCAAAGAAACAAATAACAAACAGCTACAATTCATCTGACACTTTCAAAGTCCCGAGGAAAGTATAACATGCCACTGAACAATCTTCCAGGAAGGACGATGACGGCAGCAGTCACCTCACGGATGCTATAAATCACTTCTGCATAAGCTCAACGCCCTGCAGTAGACCGCATCGTGCTATCCGGCCGTTGTGAGGAGTTGAGCAAAAAGACCTGCACAGGGATTGCTCCAATAGCCGTCTAAAGCTGGTCTTGTTCAATCATCCCCAAGTTTTCCCTTGTTACACATCCGTTACTATTTCTAGCGAGAGGCTAAGAAAGCAGTACTTTGACCTCAAACAAATGCCCCGCCAAAGTGCTATTGTCAAGCTACGGTGTGATGCCTATAATGCCACTGATTGGCGTCACAAGGCATTATGTAACATTGCATGGATAGCAAATTTGGCAGCAAACAGACGACTGAGTGGCATGTAGAGGTAACTACCCTTAGAAAACATCTAATCACTTCTACTCACGTACATATTGATACAACAGCTTACTTTGGAGATTCATCTACATTACATCACTCATTAAGTCAGTAAAATGAACTAACGTCTCTTTACTTTACCTTTAGTCTACTTCTCGAAGAAGCTTTACAGTAGAATCTCATCATGCTATCGCTGACGTAACTTCCTCATGTAAATGTCACCAAATTGACTCAAAAGTGAACCTAGATCAAACAGTTTTACATCAAATCTCTAATCTAATCTCACCTAGATCTTTGTTATCGCAGCGTGGTCGTTGATTCACAAAACAAATACGTCTGATTTCGCCAGCGTATGATCCCAGGAGCTTAACCAGAGACCGATTCAGGAATACGTTTTATTTCTGTCTCATAAAGCCGAATGTGCGGGCTTTAAAACAAGTCAGTTATCATTATGTGTGCATTTTATCCATGCACTGGAAACGTCAGCCTGCAATATGAATGTTCTAGATCCTCCTAGCCATGGACTATAAATAGGACTCAGTGTGTACCCCCCAAAGTTCAACAATGGATAACATCTGAATAGCCTACAGTTAAAAATCTTTCGCGATTAGTGTTCCATTGGTACAGTATTTTCAGTTTTGACCAGATAGAATCGAACAACTGGCATTTAACCTTTTAAAGTCAAGTTCATCTCGACATATACGAGCAAGTAAAAAGGAAACTCTGGCCCTTGAGATAATAATTAGCTCATGCAATCTATTTAATCGAGGCATGAAGCAGCTAATGAGCCGCACTTGATGAAAAACCGTTGAAATAAAGTGTCCGTTACCGTAACTCGTTATTCACCATGACAGGAGCATATCGACATTATGTCTCATTATGTCTCATTATGTCTCAATGAAAAGACGGTCGATAAGGTGTAAGGATGGGTCATAAGCTTGATCCATTGCCATAGAGCCACATGGATAAATTTTATCTCATTTCAATTATACTCTCACTTAAACGCTCCAATTGGTTCAAAAAATGCATCATCTGTAAAATCGTTAACTCCGCTAATCCCGGGTGCTGAACCTTAAATCCTAATTCCGGATCTTCCGTTAGTAATCACCCCATTATATAAGAAACCAACAATCTCCACCTTAAAATACCTTAAAATCAAATGTCTGAACTGTTTGCTCCTGCACCTGAACCCGCCACCTCCCTCGGCCGCTTGCGTATTCTCTCGTCTACGGCGGGGATTCGTGTATCGCCGCTTCAACTAGGAGCAATGTCCTTGGGAGACGCTTGGTCCGGTGGTCTCGGGTCCATGGATAAAGCTTCTTCATTCAAACTTCTTGACGCATTTACAGAAGCTGGCGGTAATTTTATCGATACTGCAAATAACTACCAGAACGAACAGTCTGAGACTTGGCTAGGCGAATGGATGTTGGAAAGGAAAAATCGCGATCAGCTTGTCATTGCCACCAAGTTCACCTCCGATTACAAAGGGTACGCTTTGGGCAAAGGACAAGCTGCTAACCATTGCGGTAACGACAAACGTAGTCTCCACATGAGTGTAAGAGACTCTTTGAAGAAACTCCAAACTGACTGGATCGACATTTTGTACTTGCACTGGTGGGACTATACCACTTCTATCGAGGAAATTATGGATAGTTTGCATATTTTAGTTGAGCAGGGCAAAGTTTTGTACTTGGGCATTTCTGATTCTCCAGCTTGGGTTGTAAGTGCTGCTAATACGTATGCGAAAACCCACGGGAAGACTCCTTTCAGTATTTACCAAGGTCGGTGGAATGTTCTAGACCGCGATTTTGAACGCGATATCATCCCCATGGCGCGCCATTTCGGAATGGCTCTTGCCCCATGGAACGTTATTGGCGGAGGAAAGTTCCAAAGCGCCAAGCAGCTGGAAGAGCGTGAGAAATCAGGCGAGAAATTGCGTGCTTTGTCCGGAGATAAGCAGTCGGAAGACGAGTACAAGATGAGTCAAGCTTTAGCAAAAGTGGCGGCAGAGCACAATATCGAGTCTGTGACCGCTATTGCCATCGCCTACGTCATGGCAAAGGCGCCCAATGTGTTTCCTCTCGTTGGCGGAAGGAAAATTGAGCACTTGCAGGCTAACATTCAGGCCCTCGACATAAAGCTCACCGCTGAACAGATTGAGTTTTTGGAAGCGGTGAAACCGCTTGACGTCGGATTCCCAAACAACTTTATTGGACAGGATCCAAAGGTTACGGGTGAGCCATTCTTTCTTTTGGCTGCGTCTGCAAAGATTGACTTTGGTCGCTCTGCCAAGCCGATTGGTTATGATTAGTGGGTGTAGCAGAGAGTGTGATCAATTGTTTTAAACTATTCTTTCCAATCTTGTAAGCAATAAGTAATCTGCGAAACGATTAACAAAGAGCTGCACTGCCAGTCTGACCGTCCCACAGAGGAAAGTATAACATGGCCACTGAGCCAACTTGCAAGACAATAACAAAAGTAGTCACCTTCCAGAACCAATGAATGAATGATCTGAACATGATATTCAGCATAAGCCTAAATCTATGTCCCACTGAGCATGCATGCATGCAATAGACCGTATCGTGTTAACCGGCATTTGTGAGGAGCTGAACAAAAAGACCTAAACAATGGCAGCTCCAACAGCCGTCTAGCCCTAAAGCAACTCTTCAGCATGTTACACCTTTAGTGCCCATCGCCGAGTCATCTGATGCCTTGCTTCCTCAAACAAATGCCGCGCCAAAGTGCACCGGCTATTCAAGCTACAGTGTGATACCTATAAAGACACTGATTGGCCTATTTCACAGGGCATTATGTAACATTACATGGATGGCAAATAAAAAAGACGACTGAGTAGTGTATAGAGGTAAGTACTCTTGGGAATTATTAATCCATTGTTGATGCACTATTGGTCTTCTCTGATACACATTTGGCAGTTTACATTGGAAAGTCATCTATATAATTGAATATTACCCGAGTATTACGCACCAGTCGACTCCTTTCATGACGGGTACTATGGTTTTTAAGATATATTCGAACTCACTCCCTTTTGAGGGATATAAAAGCTACTTATATAGTCCGGCGTGCATGAACGATATGCATCTTCATGCACTTAATGTCACGTGAGCTTCATATGGAACATAAGTTCCAACAACTCCTTGTAGAAGCTCCTCACTAGGAGTTGGCCATCGGAGTAATGAACTAGTTCCCGCTGATGTCATTTCCTTACAAATCTGAGGTGAATAGATTGAAAAGACGGTGTAAGATCTCTGAGTGATCTCTACCGCAAAAGGCATTCAAATTGGCCATCTCAGCAATCGAAGGAGCGCTTCTGGGTCGTTTTTTCATTTTACTGCTGTAGCTATGCCATATTCATAGGGGAAATAGACCAAAAGCCAGTGCAAGATCTATACTGATATCAGAGAGAAATACCGGTAAAGCTTTTTCCTCGCGTTTTGATAGAATTCTTATCTCTCCACGATGACGTGTTTAATACATGAATTTAATATGGTAGCCAATGATATCTGGATGCGACGAGAAGTATGGAAGGGGATAAGACTTCTAAAAGTGGTCAATATACCACTTTAGATTGATAGTTCATGAAAGGGGAGGGCTGAGATAAGATGTGCGCATCAGAAACGATAATTCTAATTATAATACCGTCTTTGAAACTGTCGATTGTCTTGTCGTGAGCAGCTTTCATCATATAGCAGTTCAATAAAGAGGCATTAGAGGAAAAAACATATCACCTACTCGTCTACTATAGATGGAACTACTTGCAAGTTGTGAATGGCAATGCGTGGAGGAGATGACTCTTTGGCAGTGTCGAGAACACTTGAAAAGGTTTTACGCCCAGGGAAATTGACACCAAGCTAATATCAAGTCTTGCCAAAATCAAACCTTCTGCAGCACCTCAGTTAAATATTCAACACAAATAATCTAATACAACTAATCATCATCCCACTATCATTTCCGCTTTCTTGTCACACAAAATTGAGTGCAACATCTTACAAGAAATCAATGATGCGAACACCATTTTAGTATTTTTCCGCATCTTTTGATTGTGAAAGCTCCTAAGCTTCGTTGCAATCATGAAACCAATCAGTCACTTCGCAAAGTCGGCAGGAAAGACCTGTGGTTGCACGCCCTGCTTTCAAAAAGAATGTATTTTCGAGTAATAACATCAAGCATTCGTCCTTACTCACGCATAAGCCCAACCTGGTGGTCAATGCATATATCAATGCATGCATATGCAGTAGACCGTGCATGACGACTAAACCCAAATATTGGTCGCTCCAGTTCTAGAATGCCTTATGGGGTATGTTTAGTCTTATTATGTCGAGCCTGTGTATACATTTACCTGGCAATAGCTACTAGCACGTCTTGCATATGTGTAGACTGCTCATCTCTGCTCCATTTAAAGTTGCACTAGATGGTGGTTTTAATTCTAGACTACGCATGCCATGATGGGACAGCAGCCGACTTGGCAGGTATAATGACCGTTGATACCCTTTGATACAATCAAATACAGTCTTGACACACAAACTGGACTCTTTCAAATCCAATCAATCACCAGTTTCCACCAAGATGCTTGTGAACGCATAATAGAAAGAACCATAAGCCCAATATCGAACCTAGGCAAGAAAAGAAGATAAATTTCTTCTTTCCAGACATAAACTTGTTCAGAACAAAGATGGAAATGTTTCCCCTATGCGATGAACTATAAGACAGTCAAAAGAAGGGAAGGGCCGTAAGTATATTATTCCCTTCTAATACTTGTCATGCTTCTGCATTATTGAATACACTTGATGCTATTGTTCAGTCTAATGGGGTGCGTTTACAAATCGCTTTCAAGAATTTGATTTAAACGATCATTTGAGCAAGGAATCATGTTAACCACAATTGTAAAGTCTCCGCCAAATCAAAAGCATTATTCGCAGCATTTGGCCAGCCATGATTCATCTCTAGACGAGTTTGTGAGCCTTTTCCATATAGGAGATATTTCCGGTCACGTGACTTCTTTGCGCTAATCGATCAATCGAAAACCAGCAGAATAGAAAACACTTTTTCAGTCAACAGAGACGATAGTCTTTCTGGGCGTTTTCAATTAATATAACGACAAAAAAAAGTACCGAGAGTGCGAGTAAGTATGAATGTATCTGAAAACTAATGAAAGATATCAATAACAGAAATACAAAACCTGTATAGAGAAAAGTATATGTAACAATACAGTTGCATCCTTCGTTCCAGCATGAAAGAAGAGGGCCACGTCAACTATCTGACCCGGGCAGAATCACCATTTTGTCATCCATACCTTCTTCAGTACCTATACGGGAGCATTGCGTATATCCCGAGCAGCAGACGATATAAGAAGGGGTAACCTCAATGATAATAACGCATTTGGACAATCTGATTTTTCGTTCAAGCTAGACAAAGAGTAAGGCAAAGCAGACCTGTATGAAGATGATGTAATCGCTTATGTCAGCGTGTCGAAAAACGACTCGCATACGACGATGCATTGACATGCATGAGGTTCTGCCCACGTCTTAACTCAACCTCTTAAGTAGCAATCGACTGTGGCATTGAGTTGATGAAACAACTCTCTCTGTATCAAATATTCTCCCAGCAATTTGTCGCTGAGCTTTGATCTTCCTC